>QNUK01001835.1:0-26248 GCA_013621035.1 Clarias magur | reverse complement strand
TTCTGTGAAGCTGCTTTGAGACAATGACCAGTGTTAAAAGCACTATAGAAATAAAATTGAATTGAATTGAATCGAAAAAGCAACCCATGAGCTGCGTTTTAACACTGTTCTCAATAATGATGTTTTTGAGAAATCAGGAGACAAAGTTCATTAAGCGGAAATTCATATATACGACATGCAGTATATTTATGAAAGTTACCCAATGAATCTGCAGCTGATGGGTCAATGGAGCTCAAAGCTGGATGGGATACATGAGACTGTTGAGCCACACACTGCACTTGTCCAGCTCGCTCTCTCTCCTCTATGCTGAGGGTGTGAAAGTGACGCATTCTATACGTTCCATCATTGTTCTGTTGGATCTGATGAGTCTCAGGCAGGACAGTGCCGTTCCTTTTCCACAGCACGGACACATTCTGTGGGTAGAATCCATTGATTTCACATGCCAAAGTGAGAGGGGATGAGCGTGAGGAGGACGGCACGACAGACACTGTGACCTTGGGGAGAACTAGACGATAAGAAAAGGAGGAAAATTTAAAGAAGGGAGATCAGTCCAATTTTATTGTCATCAAAATCCCGAATAAAATGATATATGAACATCTACATATAATTTAAGATCACACAAAAATAAAGATGATAGATAATAACAGGAACTAATGTGTCTCAAGGTGCTCTACAACATTGTTGAAATGTTTACAGTTTAAAATATTGACAAATCGATGTGGTATATGAGGAACAAAACAGAGCAGGGACCAATTCTAATAATATATTGCAATATTCCAATAATAAACATTCCAATAAAAACGTATGCTATTTCTTTTTTTTTTTTTTATTATTATTATTTTAACATGTTTTATAATGTGGAAGGTCCATGAAACAGTTATCACTTGTTATAAAAGATAAAAAAAAAAAAAAAACAGCAGTTCCTTCAGTAGTCTATCTTTTCTTATCTCTTGAAGTTGCAAAGACAAAAGGAAATTCAGACTTATTACTCAAGAACTGTAAAAAGCAAAGAAACAGTCCTTCAGATGCTCTCCGGTCTCCCATAAACCATAAAGGGATTCCTTTGTCTGTATACCGTACCATCTTAAGCTGTTTAAGTGACTTATCTGCTATATAAGTCCTTGTGTAAGTTGTTACAAGAAATGATTTGCTACCAACACGTTGCTGTTTTTATTTGACGTAACACCTTATGGCACTCAGAACTGAGAATCGAGCAATACTGTGATTAATAATAATAATATCACACAAGTAAGGGTGCGGTTATATAGAATATCAGCGGAGCTAACACTGAGACATAGGCACAAGGCTATAGTAAAGATATATAAAGATTTTTCCCTTTTCATTAAAAAAAAATTACTTTTTATATTTTATTATTTTTGCTATTTATTATATTTTATAATATTAGTATTTAGGTTAAATACTGTATAAAAACTCTTCGAATGCTCCTCTTCTTTTCAAATTAGTGGACTAAAACTGTTGCTATATGCTGTATTAAGTGTATTCAATTTAAGACATTAGCAATGTACAAGAAAAAAAAAATCTCTTTTTATATAGCCCCGCAAAAGAAAGAAATAAAGAAATAAATAGAGTTAAAGTGACAACTCAAACATATACAGTCTGGCGACAAAACTCACTTGTGAGGTTTATTCTGAACTCTCTCACAAGTGGTTTCTCGAGAGTTTCATGGTTCACCGCACAGGTATATGTAACGTTTCGATCAGCAAGTTCAGGAATGAATACCAGCTGGCTGAGACTTTCATATAGACCATCCTTCGTGCGGTTTGTTTTGGATTTTTTAGGAGCTCTGATCTCTTTGTCTGCTCGTGTCCAGGAGAATGTGATGTAAGAAGGGCTGAAGCCTTTCGCCCAACAATCTACCGCACTCTCTTGCCCCAACACCACCTCTGGAGAAGGCACAAATATGGACGGTGAAACTGTGAATAAAGAAGAAGGAGCTATAGGAAAATGTGTTCATCCACATGCAAGAATTTAGACAATCAGCAATTTTAACTGTGGCATGGTGGCATGCTGGTGCCAGACTATTCTAGCTTACAGTCTTTCTAGTTTACATAGAATGGTTCAGAAAAACAAACAAATAACAGAAAGTTAAACTAGTAAGCAGGTCTTTGATTGCAAACATCTTGTTCATGATGGTCATTAAGGAGAATAGTGAAATGGATTCAAAGTGACATAAGGGCCAAAGTAGCTCCACAGAGATAGTAATCATTATTTAAAGTTGTGGTGAACATAAAAAATGCTCTACAACAGCAGATCATATCGGGTTGCACTTCTGTCAGCAGTAATCTGAGGCTTCACTTGGCACATACTGGCAGCTTGAACCAGTCTGGAAAATATTCTCCTGTCGAAATAGCTTTTACATCAATAGAACTAATCTTTACAGGATGACAAAATAAATGCTCAGTAAAATATTATTTTTTGTCTGTGAGGGTCTTAAATTGTTGTGAGGGGATGTGAAAGCCTAGAACTGATGAAGCATCTCAGTAGGGTGATGAAACATATTTGTTCCCCTAGTTGTTATACCAGTAGACCAGTAGTAAGTCACCATTACTTACTGCTGCCAAACAATATGTTACATCTGTTCTTCTTCTTATCTATGCCTACAGATGTCTTGCAGAAATTTTCAGATATGTATTGAAAGTATATTTAAAAGACAATATTATTTTACAGTCATCCATTACAGGTTATGAAAAAAGTACATTGTCATGTTTGACGTCTAACGAAAAATCACTCCTCCTTGCTACCTGAACATATTCACCCCTATGAATCACGAGAGCAAGAAAAGAATAAAAAAAAGAAAAGGTCTCACATTCTTTTTGACTAATTTCCAGTATTGTGTGAATATCATGACTGGCAAGGTCACTTTGAAAATCCAACACTTTTATCCAAGATAGTAAGTGAAGCATTGCAAGTATGTTCTTATTGTCCTCATTAACATTTGACATTGATGCTAGTTAACCGCATTTGGTTATTTTGCACATCTGGAAATTCTAAGCTTAAAAAATAACATTTTACTAATTTAAGATAGCCGGTCACATTACAATCCACCACGCTCCGATCCAAGATCGCAAAACTGGTAGTTCCCAGAATATCGAAATCTACAAAAGGGTGTAGAGCATTCTCATATTTAGCTACTAAGCTTTGGAATAGCCTCCCAGACAGTGTTCGGGGCTCAGACACAATCTACTAGTTTAAAAGTAGACTCAAGACACATCTGGCATACGCATAATTCATTCCATAACTTCGTACTCCAGTACATCTAAATCTAGTGCTGCTAATATCCTGAACGGCATCTACTCTAATTCTTTTCCACCTCTTCTTTCTTTCTCTAACCATCTTGAATCATCTGGAGATTGTACCAGCTCCAGTAGGCAGAGGCCAACCCTGCATCCAGTGAAGGATTCTGCTTCATGATGGTTTGGATCTATACATGCTGCTCCTCAGCTCCCAGTGATCCAGACCCCAGCCAACCCTCACCCGTCCTCTGCACCTGCTGACTCATCCCAGTGCTGAACTGGACTCCATACTAATTTGGACAACTTCCAGCAGCCTAACACACATGATGTATTTATAAAATTCCTGTTATTACCCAAATGAGGATGGGTTCCCTGGTGAGTCTGGTTCCTCTCAAGGTTTTTTCCTATTGCCATCTCAGGGAGTTTTTCCTTTCCACCGTCACTGACACCCTAGGCTTTCTCATCAGGGCCAATCTCATTATTATCTAAACACATTTTGTCTCACTCATACACACTTCCATAAATTTTCTTTTCATTTTGTGAAGCTGCTTTGAGACAATGACCATTCTTAAAAGCGCTATATAAATAAAATAGAACTGAATTGAATCAAGATAATAAAGACCCCTTGTAAAATGAAATTCCTGCCTGAGACACATGTTTTCCTATGTTTATTGCTGAAAGTAATTTTATTCCAAGTTATATTGAAATATTTATACATTAATAGTTACAAACCACCCAAATCATGGCTTCTTCCTCAAGGTCTCATGCAACTTACCCAAAATGATCAGTGTGACATTGCTGAAGTAATTAGTTAGATTGCTCTGTACATGGCACTCATATACCCCCTGACTGTGTGGAGTAGCATTATACAACGCCAGGGGGAAAAATACATTGAATCCAGTGGCTGACTTGGTCAAGTAATGTACGCTTCCTGTTTGATTGTTGGATGCAATGATGGATCCATTGAAGGACCAGATGGCATTGAGGAATTCATCTGTGTCTGGGAGATGAAACGAACAGGGAAGGACAACAGAGGAGCCCAGACGCACCGATATCTCTGTGGGAAATACTGGGAGGAAGAAGACAGAAATGGCCAGAGGTAATTAAATACAGTTAGTGTAATACAAATCAGACTTTTGCAATAAATAAATGACCAAATACAGCAGAAACAGGAAGAGAATTGTGGGTTGATTAAAAAAAAAAAAAGGCATATGTCAAGTGAACATCTTTCATCTTTTATGTTACATGAAAAATTCTATTTAGTCTGCTATCAGCCATCTATATACTGTAGATTGACGGAGTGATAGCCTAAAGAAGAAAATACACCTTAAATGACTTGAATATCAATATTTATAACCAATATCTGATGTCCAGCATGGCAAAAGATTTATTTTATGATTACATAACAAACAATAAATTTCACCTTTGGATAACAGTTTCCTACGTTACTCACGATGCTATTTGAATACATGCTGAAGCCATTGGTTCATCTATAACTGAAAAAAGTGCTGCAACATAGTCAACAAGTGACACTTAGACTTTAGTCTGTCAAGATCTCTCATCTCCTCATCTGTCCTTTTTTGCTCAGGAGTTATTGCCTCAAAATATATACTAATACTGCTGTCAATGTCGATGTCACTGGACATCTTATAGAGAAGCAACTTATTTCAGTTCAGCTTATCCTGTAAAAACTAATGAATAAGTTAGTGTTAAAGTCAGCCATGAACCGCATACCGCCAACATCACTGTCTCATTAGAGGAAGCAGTTTAAAATAAACAAGACCACACTCATTTTCCACTGATATTCACAATTAATGTGTTTCAAATAACATAGTCAATTAGCAGAAATGGAAAAAAGAAGTGTAAAAAAGAATTTTGTCATTTTAGGACAGATGAATTGTGCGAAAACCAAACAAGATCGTGAGCTAATCATATATTAAAGATGATCTCAGATTGTGTTTATCTAGCGCGCACACACACATGCACACACACACACACACACACACACACACACACACACACACACACACACACACACACACACACACACACACAAAGACTGCGATCATAAATACAATAAAAAGTAATAAAAATAAGCTTCTTCTGCTCACAATCTGATTCACTATTCCCTATAAAACACACGAGAGTTGTCTGATGTTTTTATGTACCTGTGTGGAAATACAATGCTATACAGTACAAGCAGTGACTTTCATTGTGTCGTATTAACCAGTATCAAGATAAGAGCTCTATTAACCTCTGTCTTTCCATCACACACATTGTTGGTATTTCATCATTTAACAAGAGGAAATCTCTGACTTGGTGCCAAGCGCAAATTACACTGTTATACCCTTGTGTCTTAACGACAAATATTTATTGTTATGGTCATCTATTAAACTAATAAAAGATACTGCTCTCCTGTGTGATGTAAGAAAGGAATGTGAAGAAAAACAGGAAAATGTATTATTTTCCATGAAGGTAAAACTTTCAGCAATCTGAGTTTGTAAGTACTCCTTTAATTCTGTGCTCAAGCAATAAACATTTACAGGTAGGAGTAATTTAATGGTGTGTTGAATAACCACTGATAAGCAAGTCAATGAAGGTCCTGCATGCCAAGAATTAAGTGAACATCAGAAGACTACAAAACAATAATACAATCGAGCAGCAACACAGAACAAAAATGACCAGGAAGCATTCAGTGAAAAAATACAATAAAAAAGAGTGAAGTTAAATTCTTTCTTGGCATTATGTCCGTTAACAAAGTGGGACCCCATTCATATATGATATGTAGAGTCACCATGATCCCAGTTGCCATCATGGAGGAAGTAACAGTGTTAAATTTGCTCATTATTCAAGTATTCAAATAAATGAATTCCCTAAATTATTATAAATTTCACACTGAAAGCAACATGTCTGTGTCATAGACTCATAGCCACTGCCTTTAGTCATGTCTGGAGAAAACCTCTGCACAGTTCATTTATGACAGGTATGCTTAAATTATTCTTGATAGTTAGCTAGCAAGATGATCAATCAATCAATCAATCAATCAATCAATCAATCAATCAATCAATCAATCTTTATTTATCCATCCATTGATCCATCCATCCACACATACATTCTGTACATACATACATACATACACACATACATACATACATATATGCATATATAATATATTTTTTAAAGTGAATATAAGTTATATATGGTTAATTTAGAAAGGATTAGTAAACATGCACATTGTGCTCTGTGCATAGTGCATAGGGATTGACTAAGAACTGAGTGCATACTGATTGTGCTGCTTTATGCTAATATTCATAGTGTGATTTAGACCCTCCTTCAAATTTCACCTGTTACCTGTTTGATTTAACCAGAACAAAATGATCACTGAAACTGAATACTCACCCTGCTTTACTTGGCTCAGGACAAAGAAATACAACAGGACTTTAAACTTCATGGCTCTTTACTGCTCTGAGGACACATACCTTATCAAAACTTTTTTACTCCCTTTCTTAGATAGTGACACATGCTTTTATAGTGATTTGAGACAGTGGGCGTTTTTTGAAGTGGGCAGAGAATCGCAACCCGAAAAGAGGAGTGAACAAACTGCAGAGAGAGAGAGAGAGAGAGAGAGAGAGAGAGAGATTTTAGAACAGTGGTCAATTAAAATTCAACATGGCTGCTATCCAGTGTTTTAGGATACTTTATATTCATGGCATAGAGTGGCCCAGCTAAAGTCCTCATTCACTGGTGACCTCAAAGTAATTAATTACATGTCCAGTAAAAACATTACTGTAAGTTCCATGAAGGCCTGAACAAGGAGAAAAAAGGAGGTCAAAGAAAGCGAACTTAACATGATTCACTAGTCTAATAATAATAATAATAATAATAATAATAATAATAATATCTAGTAATTACTATTGTACGTTTGTAAACATTGATGCAGGGTGTGAATATAGAGGATGTGCATTTGTCTATGCAAATGACAGCCCCTATCTGTTTCTCTCTCTCTCTCTCTCTCTCTCCCTGTCTGCCTCTCAAGACTGTGGTATGGTTAATGTTCCACATAGATCATTAATTAGCAAGCTATCAGATAAGGATTAGTCATTGAAAAATGGTTTTCAGGCTAATTCTAAATATTGTGCCCATCGGCTATAGTAAGAGTGTAGCTTAAAAACAGTCAGTAGTTAGTATCAAACACGTGAACCATTTGAATAGCAATAGACAGTTCATCAAGTTTATTTTTACTTCAGATTTTGAGACAAAATCTAAAGTTATGTTTTAAAGAAACAATAAGTTTCAAACAAGATTAAACGGAAAAGCAGAACAGATGAGCTGAGGGATGGGTAACAGGAAAATGGGTAGGCAGTGAGATATAAACAAATATAGCTAAAGAAAGGAAGAGAGAGAGCAGTGGGGCTCAAGAGTAAGTAAACGAGCATACAGAGGAAGATTTAGAGGGCTGAGAGAAACACAGGCTCTTCACAGAACGGGTAAAAAGGAAACCACTGTTAAACTTAATGGAGCAAGTGAAAATGCCAAATGGTCGAGACTAGATGATCTGCATGAAAAATAGAGGATATTTGGTGTTGCTTAAAGTTCATCATACAAAAAACAAACAGTATTTACAAAAGTATTTAGGGGCAATTTAGTAATTAAATTCAAAGACCATGATAATGAACAAACAAGGTGTATAGTTTCAAAAATGAATATCCCCATAATCGCAAACATTAAGTGAGACTAAAAATAACAAGCAACACAGGATCAAGAAACTAAGGGGGAAAAGATCTGTATGTAATGGACCAAACTGTATGTAATGGAATTATTGCAGCAGAAATAACTAATGGGTAAATAAATAAATAAATAAATAAACAAATTATTTTCTTTCTGTCATGATAGGGGACAACTTGTTGCAACTCTCAGAGGAAGAAAAAAAAACAATTGTGTGACATTATTAGAAGTTGGGTTTACAGAATATAAGGATTGCCAAAGGATAAAGTGGCATAGATGATGAATGAGTGTGTGAATATATATTACACATCTATATTGCACAACTGTAACACGTTATCCAGAACTGTTATGTCAACAAGGCCTAGACACCTGGTCAATAGGTGTAACGCATTGATTAAGTCATTGAGCTTACCATTATATTACTACTACTGGGTCCCTCAGTGAGTCCCTTAACCCTCAACTGCTCATATGTGTAATAAGATAAAAAATAAAAAAAGCTCTGGGTGGGGTGGCTGCCAAATTCCTCAAAAAGATAATTTAATCTCTTAGGAAACATCAGTGTTTTTTTTCTGACAGGTAGTATGTTGTATCAAGTATTTTGTAGATCAATGTCTCAGACCTAGATTTTTTTTGGGCAAATGTACTGCAATGTAAAAAATTGCAGATGTACATCAGATCAGTCTGAACTAATCCTACTTAGGGTGTGAGAATACCATGAAAATGAAGAGTCATGAAAATGCATTCCTGAAAGGATGGAGAACAACCTTCTTTGTAACATGGTAGAGAAAGTGAAGATGAAATGAAGATCAAGATGAGATACTAGTGCATTTACTCCATGAATCCATATGCATAAAAGCACTAAATTAAAAGTGGTAATATGAAAATTTTATATAATTTAATGATAAAATAAACTTCTGTCAAAATTATTTAATAATTATTATTATTTTTTATTTAATTAAAAGAAGTAAAATGTGAAAGTAGTGAGAATTTGAAGGAGGATGGGGGCAGTGGTGAAGCGGCGACAGAGTTCATGGAAGGCGGAGACTGCAGTTGAGGTGAGGTTGAAGGGGTGAGATGATGGGCGAGTCAGAACGGTTAGTGGAGCTGCAACGATACTGTAGTCCCGGATAAAGCGGCGATAGAAATTGTTGTAGGCACTCCGGAGGTCCAACTTATTGAAGATGGTGGCACCAGAGAGGGCGTCCAGGGAAGAGTTGGTAAGAGGCAGCGGGTGTCGGTTCTTTATGGTGATGTTATTGAGCCCCCGGTAATCGACACAGGGACGTAGACTACTATCATGTTTTTTCACGAAGAAGAACCCCGCTTTGGCAGGTGAGGAGGAGGGCCAGATGGTACCATGGGGAAGACTGCTAGAAACATACTATTCCATTGCTTGCATCTCAGTGTTGGATAGTGAATAGAGGTCGCCGCGGGGTGCCGTGGCGCCTGGCTGAAGATTGATTGCCAGGTCGTATGGGCGATGAGGAGATAGGTGGGTGGCACGTCTCTTGCAGAAAACTTCAGCCAGGTCTAGCGGGATGTTGTCTGTGTCAACATCGGGGGCCTTGGGCTCCCTAGAGCATGTCCCAACCTCGGCCCATAGGCAGAGCTCGGTGCAGGTCGGCCCCCACTGTAGAATCCGGTTTTGGGTCCAAGATATGAGTGGGTCATGACGTAGCAGCCAAGGGTGTCTGAGGATGATGTGTGGTGATGAAATGGTGGTAGTGTAAAACTGAATCTGCTCCTGATGCTGGTTGATGATGAGGGTGATGGGCTGGGTTTGAAAGGTGATGGGGCTGGAGGAAAGGGGCCGACCATTGACTGATGTAATCATTATGGGCTGGGATAATTCCTCGATTTTTACCCCCAGTTTTTTGGCGTATGAAGAGTCAATGAAGTTACCTGCGGCCCCGGTACTTCCGACCTGTTTGTGGCCAAACTGGAGGTGTACTTTTACCGTGAGACAGGAATCATCAGTCAGGGTGGTGGAGACGGAGATGGAACCTGGTGAGCTACTTTCATTTCTCACCGGGACTGCGTGTTTCCTGGCCGCAGAGGACAGATAGCTCGATGGTGTGCGGCGGATCCACAATACGCGCAGAGCCCCTCCCTAAAATGGTGCCGCGGTTAAGGAGGCGCGCCCTAATTGCATGGGTTCCCCAGCTCCTGTGTCAACCACGGCGGGAGGTGGAGTACCGACGGTTCTGGTAGGTGCTGCATTAAATGAGGAGTGGACTTCTGGAACTGGAGCATGGGAGAAGAAGGGGGTGGTACGAGGTAGTGATGTCGTGATGGGTGGCAGGGTACGGGGAGCTGGCTTGGGGCAAGCGAGCAGACGTTGGTCGATCCAGAGGGCGAGTTGGATTAAGCCCTCCAAGGTTGCTGGGAGCTCTCGTCCGGCGAGCTCGTCCTTTATGCCTCAAAGCCAGGCCCTCATAGTAAGTTGTCCGGAGGGCAGAGTCTCCCCAGTCGGTCTGCACGGCGAGAGTACGAAACTCCGTGGTGTAGCGGCTCACGGACGACCCTCCCTGCCGTAATTGGTATAGCTTAGAGTCGGTCTCCACCTCAGCAGCTGGATGCTCAAAGGTGAGTTTAAGCTGACGGGTGAATTCTGTGTATGAGTAGGCGACGTCTGAATCTGAACAAAGAACCGCCATGGCCCACTCAGCTGCCTGCCCGGATAGCAATGAGACGAGAAGAGCAATGCGCAGTCGGTCTGTGGAGTATCTGGTGGAATTGAACTCAAACATGAGATCCAACGCGGTCAAAAAACACTGCACTTCCCATCCGTGCCATCCCATTTATCCGGTAAAGCTAAAAAAACATCAGAAGAAGGGGAGGCGGTTGGCGGTGCAGCAGTCGCTGCAATGGGCGTGGCAACAGCTGGCTGTCGTAGCTCCGCCACCTTACGGCACAAGGCAGCGACGTCTTGGAGGTTCTTGCGGAGCGATGCGACTTCACCACGATCAACTTAGCATGCTGGTCAACCACATCACAGAGGTGAGCAAACTCCACTGGGTTTACTGCTGATGGCTCAGTCATTCTGTCACGAACTAACCGGAGATGAACCAGAAGACTAGCAGTTAGCTCTGTAGCGTGGACGGTAAACCCAAACGCGGAAGTAGCGCGAGCAGGCAGGATAACCACGCTGGTTATTATTAGAACTCTCCCGAAGCGAGAGCAAGAGTTTACACAAATAAACCCGCGTTCTAAACACACATCCAATCGGAAGCGATAACCCAAGAAAGTGAGTACTCACGTTTAGACGAGCGAAGCGTCGGCGATAGCATGGGCAAAACACAATGACTGAGCGAGTGTAAAGCACCATCTTGTCTCCTTTTATGCTTCCTAAGATGCGACCGTACTCCTTCCGGGTCCTCGTGCTGGTCGCGTTAGGAATGCGCGAGTTGGATTAAGCCCTCCAAGGTCGCTGGGAGCTCTCGTCCGGCGAGCTCGTCCTTTATGCCTCAAAGCCAGTCCCTCATAGTAAGTCGTTAGTAAGGGCGGAGTCTTCCCAGTCGGTCTGCACGGCGAGAGTACAAAACTCTCTGGTGTAGCGGCTCACGGACGACCCTCCCTGCCGTAGATGGTATAGCTTAGAGTCGGTTTCCACCTCAGCAGCTGGATGCTCAAAGGTGAGTTTAAGCTGACGGGTGAATTCTGTGTATGAGTAGGCGACGTCTGAATCTGAACGAAGAACCGCCGTGGCCCACTCAAGAGTTTACACAAATAAACCCGCATTCTAAATACACACCCAATCGGAAGCGATAACCCAAGAAAGTGAGTACTCACGTTTAGACTGTGAGTGTAAAGCGCCATCTTGTCTCCTTTTATGCTTCCGTACCGGTCGCGTTAGGAGTGCGCATGACAAGGTCAGCCGCAGCAAGACAGAATACATGTGTGTGAATGAGAAGGACCCAAGTGGACTGAAGAAAAGACAGGAGTCAGAGTTGGAGGTAGCAGAGATGAAGATGTTGAGGTTCTCTTTGGGAATGACAAGGATGAAAAGGATCAAGAATGAGTCTATCAGAGGGACAACCAATGTTAGATGTTTTAGAGATAAAGTGAAAGAGGCCAGATTTAGGTAGTTTGGACATGTTCAGAGGAGAGATTGTGAATGTAGAAAGATGCTAAGGTTGGAACTGCCAGACAGGAGGTTTAGAGGAAGAACAATGAGGAGATTTATGGATGCAGTGAGAGAGGACATGAAGTTAGTTGGTGTGATAGAAGAAGATGTAACGGATAGGGTTAGATGGAGGCAGATGATTCGCTGTGGTGATCCCTGAAAGGGAACAGCCGAAAGGCAAATAGAGGAGATTTTCAGTTGACACTCAGTAACTGGCAAATTATAAATTATAAGGAACACTTACCTTACCCTTTTCCTATACAGTGGAACCTTGAATTACGAGTAATTTGGTCTGCAAGCAATTTGCAAGACTGTCAAAATTGTGCTTTTTCTGCCGAGCGTGATCACAACTGAGCCAATGGTTATTCTCTCTTTTCTTGCTCGTGCTTCTGCAAGAAAAAAAGTTAAATAGGCTGTAACAGTGCAGAGAGATCCATCTGTTTAGCAGAGTGATTCCGGTTGTGTGTTTTTGTGTGTGGCACGCGTGTGCGCTTCAAGCATTTTTATTGACTGTTCTTTAATGAACTGTATTGCAACAACGGCCTCCGTGAAGAAAAAAGGTTAGAAAGGCTGTAGCAGTGAGGGAGATGAATCTGTTTAGAGGACCGATTCCGATAGTGTGTGTGTATGAGTGTACTGTGTGTATGTGTGTATGTGTGTGTGTGTGTGTGTGTGCGTGCAAGTGTGTGAAATAGTGATGGCTCGTTCATGAATGATTCGTGCTTTTTGAACAATTCTTTAATGTGACTCAGAAGAACGAGTAGTCTCGGTGAGTGATTCGTTCATTTTCTACTGGGAATGCATGTGCAAATCATCGCAAAACCTCCGTAGGTTATGTACAGGAAACAGAATTGAATGTCCTCAACAAATCTTCCAATTCCCGAGTCGTTCGTTCTTTTGTCACGTGACTCCCATAGACGCTATTCAGTGCAATAGATTCAAAAGAACGAAAGACTAGATGACATGATGGTGAGCTGCTCATTCTGTTTATATGTTCTGAGTTGCATTATAATATTTTCATTACTGGAACTATAGCCAAAATTTGCAGACGTGTTGGGGGATCTGTTTATTGAAAATGTTACATTTTATTTTATTTCTGGTCAAAAGAATGAAATGAACTAAATGACACACAAAAAAGATTTGTTCATTTTTCAAAGATTCAAAGAACCTATTTTAGTCACAACTTCCCATCACTAGTGTGAAAGTCCTCTGACACAGTAGCCACCCCTGCTCCTGCTTCTGCAAGAAAAACGGCTTAAAAAAGTTTAATCAATCTGTTTAGAGGAGTGATTCTGGTAGTGGTTATGTGTGTGCTTTTCTGTGTAAGACAAAGAAAAGTCTTACACAGTAGCCCCCTGGTCCTGATTCTGCTTTTGTCTAACACCAGTCACGATTCTTTCCAAAGGTTTTGCTTTATATTTTGTAGTAATTATTTTATATTAATATTTTTGGGCTGTGGGACGTATCATCTCATCTTTAATATATGACTGTTATGATATACAAGCAATCCAAGGTTCCACTGAATATAATTAATGATGTGAACAGAGTCACATCCATTATGTTTTATTTATGTTATAAAGTTAAAACATCTGCAGTTACATTAGCATTGCACTTTAATTAGCATTAGCATTCCGCCTGCCTTTTGTGTGATAGGCTGTCATTATAACTTGGAATTCCAAATGCCTTAGACACAGGCAGTAAATAAATAGATGGATGGATGGATAAATAGATAGATAGATAGATAGATAAACACAAACACAGACACATGCGTGAGTGTGCACACACACACACACACACACACACTAAAGGAAACACTGCTCTGAGGACAGAGGTGAAGACAGACACTATGGATGATTATGGATTTTAAGACACTTCTGTTCTGTTGTCACAGCACCAAATTAAAAAGTCAAATGACAAAAAAAATCATATTTATTATTAAAATGACATATTTGTAATGTGTGGTTGTGGATAAAAGTGAGAAGGTAAATATCTTAAATAAATTTAATTTATTAAAAGAATAAATAAAAATATATTGTAAACAAGCACGTGACATACAGTAATCACCTGCTTGAGGTGCAACCTCCTTTTCTCACACGATAGCGGCTGAACTTAATTTTATGCTTGTTACAATGGTGACTCCTAGTGGCAGAAAGTAGTAACAATCACGGTGAGCAATTCAATTTAATTCAAGTGAGCAATTCAATTTAATTCAATTCAATTTTATTTATATAGTACTTTTTAACAGTGATCATTGTGGCAAAGCAGCTTTACTGAATTAAAAGAAAAATAGTGAAATTAGTATGAAATGTGCATAGGCTGTCATTATAACTTGGAATTCCAAATAGTGAGAAAATAGGTATAAATCAAAAAAATAGTTTCTGAGGGCAACAATGGCAAGGTGCCAATAGGAAGAAACTTACATAGGAAAACTCATTTGGGTGTAAACAAATAGCAGAAATTGTTTTCCAGTGTGGCTCAGTATAACTTTCAGTCCTAAACTATTGAAATCAGTCATTAATTATTGTTCCATTATTAATTATTGTTCCATTATTGTTCCATTATCCGTGCCCCTGGAGTTCTAATTCAGCAACTGCAGTCACAAGTCCTCTAAGAACAGCTGTCCGTATCAGCCAAGGCCAACACCATCTTCAAGTTAAAGTGGAACTGTCACATGTGCATTCCAAGTAGACCACACAGGGCCTCCACGTGACAAGAGGTCTTTGACCAGAAGCGAGGCACCAAGATTATTCAGACAGAGAGAGAGAGAGAAAGACAGGGAGAGGGAGATAGAGAGAAGAGAAGAGAAGGGAAGAAAAGAGAAAAGAGAGTATAGTAAGGTAAGTTTACAGTTACATATTATATAAGGTAAATGTATATATTTAGTGCAAAGTGCAATCAGGGACTCCGGTAGAACTAACTATGATAGCATAAGGAAACACAGACATGAGGGCTTTCTTGGAAGTAAAGCAACCAGTCTTCGGTGACAAAATCATGATCTAGCTTTTTGGCATAATGTAGTGATATAGTCCCTATCTTGGCAATATTTCTAAGATGAACGAATGCTCTCTTAGTAACCGTTTTATTATTATTATTATTACTTTTTTTTTTAACTCGGCAATGTTATTGTTCAAACAGGCCTACCTTCAAACCAGCTTCACTTATGGCCATACCAATCTGGCTATGCCTGATCTCATCTGATCTCAGAAGCTAAGCAGGCTTGGACCTGGGTAATACTTGGGTGGGAGGCTGCCTGGGAATGCCAGGTGCTGTAAGCTATTCAGTATTATTCCTCTTATAGGGCTTTTTTCTTCTTAATTTTTTTAACTTAATTTTTATTGTTCAAATAGGCCTCCCTTCAAACCAACATTCACTCATGGCAATACCAGTATGAAAGGGCTTGATCTTCTATGAACTCTTAAGCTAAGCAGGTTTGGAGACCTGCCATAGTATTCCCAGGCAGCTGCAGTAAGCTTTTCAGTTTTATTCCTCTTACAGTTTATTTATTTATTTTTATTTCATTTTAAACTGCATATTTTAAACATATTTTAAAGCCTTGCTTGGCCCCCTGTGGATTACATTTGTTAAGGTGTCTTTTCAAACAGATTGGAGTTGAGGGAGTTTCGGCAGCTCTTATAAATAATGGTGACAAAAGCAAGCACTTTTCTTGAGCTTGAATCGAGAATCCCGGACGAGCCCTGGTATTGCACTGAACAGTCGACCTCTCTGTGGAACAAGTGGTTCTGGCGAGCCTTCTTGGTGCATGAGAGGTTGTTGAGAGGTTCCACCTCCAAGGGAGCCCATAATCCTCTGTCCAACTGCAACACTCTGACATGGCTGGTCATTGCTTGGGAAAGCAAAGCCATATTTCCAAGCCTCACCCCTTTACATATTTATTTATTTTCAAGAAAACCATCATGAAACATGAAGAAACCAGTCAGACGTAATACACCAGGGGTAAATCAACTAATAATTTTCTTCTTAGTTGTGATCACAGATATACTGCTGCAACTCCTGAAGGAATTACAAACCCTGCTTGTGAGATTCTGCTGTCTTCCATGACACTTTTATTCTAGTCCTGTTCGACTTGAGTGAAAAGGGCACGGCCATACAGACAATGCGAAGAAAGCCTGGGTGACTTGAACTTTTTTTTCCCCGTAATTTCCTCTGCTACTCTATGTGCTGAGTACTTTATGCACAGATGTGCATAAAAACATTAAAACGATACTGTTACCTGCCAATGGTACTTTCTCTTTCATTCAATCTGGCTCGTTGGTCTAGGGGTATGATTCTCGCGTAGGGTGCGAGAGGTCCTGGGTTCAAATCCAGAAGGAGCCCTGGCTTTACAGTGACCACTCTCTGTGGATCAACCTTTCATCGTTGGCGAATCTGATTAGCTTGCTTGGTTCATGAGAGCTTTCAGGTTCCAAATGAGAACATAATTCCCTGTCAAGCTGAGATTGTGTTAAAGGGCTGAGCTATGCTCAACCATCTATAAGCAAATCCTTCTTTCCCAGACTCATGTCCATAATTTCAGGTTCATTCTGCTTCTACAAAAATATCATGAGACGTGAAGAGTCCAGTTCTTGAGATAGAACGCAGAGATGATGGACTGCTCCTCATGGAATTACTCAGAAATCACTTTCACCGCTGCTTCAATAGAGGTGAATTGAAGGATCTTTCACTCAGGTCATGAGAATAATGTCGAGCTAGAATTCCTGCAGCCTATTCCAGCCTTGCTTTTACCTCTATGATTTGCATTGAGAATTCTTTAGTTCTCACCAGCAAAACGCCTCATTTAGGACAAAGCATTCACCAAGAACCCAGTTTTGTATTCTAATGTCAGGTTGTTGCATTGTGACTTTGTTGCTCTTGATTGCCCATTTGCATGTGCACTTTACGTTGTTTCTTTTGTATGAAAACGTAGATAGTTCTCTGTTTAACTAAAAATGTAGATCTGTCTTGTTCCAGCTAGTCGGCTAATTAGGTCTTCAAGTTAGCTAGTTAGTTTTTCTGTTAATTTATGTTCTTAATATATGTCATCACGTCAATCAGTCTTGTCTCAGCTAGCCAGCTAACTAGGTTTCTTAGTTAGCTAATTAGTTATTGTTAATTTATGTTGTTAAATTCATGTTGTACGTAGCACCTTGGTCTTGGAGGAACGTTGTTTCATTTCACTGTGTACTGAACTGTATATGGTTGGAATGACAATAAAAGCCCACTTGACTTGACAAAAAGATTAAAAAAGATTGGAGTTGAGGGAGTTTCTGCAGCTCTTATAAATAATGGTGACAAAAGCAAGCACTTTTCTTGTTAATTTTGGTAGCAGGTAGCTTGCTGCAGCTCCCAAAGGCATTGCAAAGTCTTCTTCTGTGGTAACGCTGTCTCCAAAGACGATTCTAGCCCTGTTTAAATGGAGTGAAATTAATAAAACCATATAGGTTTTCTGAAGAAAAAGTAGATAACTTGAACCTTCGTTTCGCATAATGTCGTGAGAAATCATATCAGAAGTTTAGCATTCTCTGTCCAAAGATATGGAAAAACATGGTTATGCTACATTAGCCCATTCACAATGAGCAACATCCTTTCCCAGAGGATGCAGGCTTGTTGGTCTAGGGGTATGATTCTCATTTTGGGTGCGATAGGTCCCGGGTTCAAATCTTGAACGAGCCTTGGTTTTGCATTGAACAGTCGACCTCTCTGTGGAATAAGTGGTTCTGGCGAGCCTCCTTGGTTCATGAGAGGTTGAAAGAGGTTCCACCGCCAAAGGAGCTCATAATCCTCTGTCCAACTGCAACACGCTGACATGGCTCTTCAATGCTTGTGAAAGCAAAGCCGTATTTCCAAGCCTCACCCCTTTACATGTTTATTCAGTTTCAACAAAACCATCTTGAAACATGAAGAAACCAGTCAGATGTAATACACGAATAATTTTCTTCTTAGTTATGATCACAGATATACTGCTGCAACTACAGCAAGAATTACAAACCCTGCTTCTAGCCCTGTTCGACTTGAGTGAAAAGGGCACGACCATACAGCCAATGCGAAGAAAGCCTGGGAGACTTGAACCTTTTTTCCTGTAATTCTCGTAAGTCTGCAAAAACATTAAAAAGACACTGTTACCTGCCAGCGGTACTTTGTCCTGCATGCAATCTGGTTCGTTGGTCTAGGGGTATGATTCTCGCTTAGGATGTGAGAGGTCCTGGGTTCAAATCCCGGCTGATTCCTGGTTTTACAGTCACTGCTCTCTGTGGATCAACAGACTGCAACCTTGTGACAAGGTTCTGATTAGCCTGCTTGGTTCATGAGAACTTTCAGGTTCGAAATGGGAACATAATTCCCTGTCAAGTTGAGCTATGCTAAACCATCTATAAGCAAGTCCCAGACTCATGTCCATCATTTCAGGTTCATTTTGCTTCTACAAAAATATCATGAGACGTGAAGAGTCCAGTTCTCGAGATAGAGTGCAGAGATGATGGACCGCTCCTCATGCAATTGCTCAGAAATCACTTTCACTGCTGCTTCAATAGAGGTGAATTGAAGGATCTTTCACTCAGGTCATGAGAACAATGTCGAGCTAGAATTCCTGCAGCCTATTCCAGCCTTGCTTTTACCTCTATGATTTGCATTGAGAATTCTTTAGTTCTCACCAGCAAAACGCCTCATTTAGGACAAAGCATTCACCAAGAACCCAGTTTTGTATTCTAATGTCAGGTTGTTGCATTGTGACTTTGTTGCTCTTGATTGCCCATTTGCATGTGCACTTTACGTTGTTTCTTTTGTATGAAAACGTAGATAGTTCTCTGTTTAACTAAAAATGTAGATCTGTCTTGTTCCAGCTAGTCGGCTAATTAGGTATCTTTGGGATGTTGATTCCAGTCTACCAGAAGGCATGCTTTCCAAGGACACCACTGCTAGGGAGCCATTGTCGAGTGTAATGTCATTCTTCCAAGATGATTTAAACAGCTCCAGGCTTTCATGTAATACTGGTAGCTCGTGCGTCCCATGTTTTCACGCTGCGCAGTCACGCAACTCCAGTGGTGTCCCCGGACGACCTCAGACAGGCAGCCAACATGAAGCATGCTGTCTCAAATATTGTTCCCTTTTTAACAAGACTGTTCACATCTGTAGGTAAAAAGCCATTATAATTGTTCAAAAAAAGGTAACTAGCTAGTCTGAACAGGGTCCGATATAGGCTTAATCGAATCCTTGCCACACAAAGATTGGAAAACGGTCCACTCGATGAAGAAATGATCCTGTTCTCAAGTTTGCAGCGTCTTTCCGCATCCGCTTCATTCACTTCCTATGAAAACACCACATGCCACAAGGCATACATATGTTGACGGAGAGAAAGACTCATCGACTTTGCTCTGAAAAAAGAAAAGAAATGGTCCCTCCAGAATTTGTGTTAAGTGCTGGAGGTGCTGTACTAGGTGGCCAAGCGTTTAATGCGTGGACTGCAAATCCAGTGGGCTCTGGAATGAAACTTGGATGCCATGCTCTCAGACATGCATGGAATTGATCAGGAAAAAAACAACTTCTAGCTTGTATGCTGTCCCTTGCAAAATGTGTGAGAAATCTCGCTGGATTCGACGAGGTGGCCGAGAGGTTAAGGCGATGGACTGCTAATCCATTGTGCTCTGCACGCGTGGGTTCGAATCCCACCTTCGTCGGTGGTGTGTCTTAGGCTGTTTGCAGACACGCCTCATGTTATTGTGCGGTCTTTCGTGTGGAGAAGGCCTACAAGCAGTGCCTTTGCAGAGGTTTGTGAGGGTGAGAAAACTGGATTAAGAGACTGGAGACAAGTAGCACTGATCATGTGCATTTTGGATGCAAATTCATTTCATTCAGTGAAATGAAATTCAGTGAATTCATTCAGTGCAGACTTTATTGCCGCAGCGTTGCGCTCTTTCTCTTTTTTTCAGTGGGTAGTGTGGCCGAGCGGTCTAAGGCGCTGGATTAAGGCTCCAGTCTCTTTGGAGGCGTGGGTTCGAATCCCACCGCTGCCAGAGTGAGCTTTTGATTTGACGTTATTGACAGTTGGCTGAGTGAGCTTTGCTTGTTCTCCCTTGTAATGTTTCAATCAACAGCTTAACTCTAATATGTAACCCCTCATAAACCCTTTTGGGATGTTGATTCCAGTCTACCAGAAGGAATGCTTTCCAATGACACGGTTGCTAGGGAGACTATTCACATCTGTAGGTAAAAAGCCATTATAATTGTTCAAAAAAAGGTAACTAGCTAGTCTGAACAGGGTCCGATATAGACTTAATCGAATCCTTGCCACACAAAGATTGGAAAACGGTCCACTCGATGAAGAAATGATCCTGTTCTCAAGTTTGCAGCGTCTTTCCGCATCCGCTTCATTCACTTCCTATGAAAACACCACATGCCACAAGGCATACATATGTTGACGGAGAGAAAGACTCATCGACTTTGCTCTGAAAAAAGAAAAGAAATGGTCCCTCCAGAATTTGTGTTAAGTGCTGGATGTGCTGTACTAGGTGGCCAAGTGTTTAATGCGTGGACTGCAAATCCAGTGGGCTCTGGAATGAAACTTGGATGCCATGCTCTCAGACATGTATGGAATTGATCAGGAAAAAAACAACTTCTAGCTTGTATGCTGTCCCTTGCAAAATGTGTGAGAAATCTCGCTGGGTTCGACGAGGTGGCCGAGAGGTTAAGGCGATGGACTGCTAATCTATTGTGCTCTGCATGCGTGGGTTCGAAACCCACCTTCGTCGGTGGTGTGTCTTAGGCTGTTTGCAGACACGCCTCATGTTATTGTGCGGTCTTTCGTGTGGAGAAGGCCTACAAGCAGTGGCTTTGCAGAGGTTTGTGAGGGTGAGAAGACTGGATTAAGAGACTGGAGACAAGTAGCACTGATCATGTGCATTTTGGATGCAAATTAATTTGTGTGAACTGTGTCAACATGAGATGAAGGCAGTTGACAGTCGATTCGTTGTGTATAACCCATGTAGGTATGGATCCTTTTGTCATGAACAAGACCTTGTTCAATCATTTTTAGTAATGAACGCAGTGCAGACTTTATTGCCGCAGCGTTGCGCCCTTTTTTTCAGTGGGTAGTGTGGCCGAGCGGTCTAAGGCGCTGGATTAAGGCTCCAGTCTCTTTGGAGGCGTGGGTTCGAATCCCACCGCTGCCAGAGTGAGCTTTTGATTTGACTTTATTGACAGTTGGCTGAGATTGGAAAACGGTCCACTCGATGAAGAAATGATCCTGTTCTCAAGTTTGCAGCGTCTTTCCGCATCCGCTTCATTCACTTCCTATGAAAACACCACATGCTACAAGGCATACATATGTTGACGGAGAGAAAGACTCATCGACTTTGCTCTGAAAAAAGAAAAGAAATGGTCCCTCCAGAATTTGTGTTAAGTGCTGGAGGTGCTGTACTAGGTGGCCAAGCGTTTAATGCGTGGACTGCAAATCCAGTGGGCTCTGGAATGAAACTTGGATGCCATGCTCTCAGACATGCATGGAATTGATCAGGAAAAAAACAACTTCTAGCTTGTATGCTGTCCCTTGCAAAATGTGTGAGAAGTCTCGCTGGATTTGACGAGGTGGTCGAGAGGTTAAGGCGATGGACTGCTAATCCATTGTGCTCTGCATGCGTGGGTTCGAATCCCACCTTCGTCGGTGGTGTGTCTTAGGCTATTTGCAGACATGCCTCATGTTATTGTGTGGTCTTTCGTTTGGAGAAGGCCTACAAGCAGTGCCTTTGCAGAGGTCTTTGAGGGTGACAAGACTGGATTAAGAGACTGAAGACACGTAGCACTGATCATGTGCATTTTGGATGCAAATTAATTTGTGTGAACTGTGTCAACATGAGATAAAGGCAGTTGACAGTCGATCCGTTGTGTATAACCCATGTAGGTATGGATCCTTTTGTCATGAACGAGACCTTGTTCAACCATTTTTAGTAATGAACGCAGTGCAGACTTTATTGCCGCAGCGTTGCGCTCTCTCTCTTTTTTCCGATGTTCCATGGTTGCTTCATGCATTAGTGGGTAGCGTGGCCGAGCGCCGAATCCTCTGCAAAGGCCGAGAGTTTAAGGCGATCGACTGCTAATCCATTGTGCTCTGCACGCGAGGGTTCGAATCCCACCTTCGTTGGTGGTGTGTCTTAGGCTGTTTGCAGACATTCCTCATGTTATTGTGCGGTCTTTCGTGTGGAGAAGGCCTACAAGAAGTGCCTTTGCAGAGGTCTGTGAGGGTGACGAGACTGCAGACACGTAGCACTGATCATGTGCATTTCGGATGCAAATTCATTTGTGTGAACTGTGTCAACATGAGATGAAGGCAGTTGACAGTCGATCCGTTGTGTATAACCCATGTAGGTATGGATCCTTTTGTCATGAACAAGACCTTGTTCAACCATTTTTAGTAATGAACGCAGTGCAGACTTTATTGCCGCAGCATTGCGCTCTTTCTCTTATTTTCAGTGGGTAGTGTGGCCGAGCGGTCTAAGGCGCTGGATTAAGGCTCCAGTCTCTTTGGAGGCGTGGGTTCGAATCCCACTGCTGCCAGAGTGAGCTTTTGATTTGACTTTATTGACAGTTGGCTGAGTGAGCTTTGCTTGTTCTCCCTTGTAATGTTTCAATCAACAGCTTAACTCTAATATGTAACTCCTCATAAACCCTTTTGGGATGTTGATTCCAGTCTACCAGAAGGAAAGCTTTCCAATGACACGGTTGCTAGGGAGACTATTCACATCTGTAGGTAAAAAGCCATTATAATTGTTCAAAAAAAGGTAACTAGCTAGTCTGAACAGGGTCCGATATAGGCTTAATTGAATCCTTGCCACACAAAGATTGGAAAACGGTCCACTCGATGAAGAAATGATCCTGTTCTCAAGTTTGCAGCGTCTTTCCGCATCCGCTTCATTCACTTCCTATGAAAACACCACATGCCACAAGGCATACATATGTTGACGGAGAGAAAGACTCATCGACTTTGCTCTGAAAAAAGAAAAGAAATGGTCCCTCCAGAATTTGTGTTAAGTGCTGGAGGTGCTGTACTAGGTGGCCAAGCGTTTAATGCGTGGACTGCAAATCCAGTGGGCTCTGGAATGAAACTTGGATGCCATGCTCTCAGACATGTATGGAATTGATCAGGAAAAAAAACAACTTCTAGCTTGTATGCTGTCCCTTGCAAAATGTGTGAGAAATCTCGCTGGATTCGACGAGGTGGCCGAGAGGTTAAGGCGATGGACTGCTAATCCATTGTGCTCTGCACGCGTGGGTTCGAATCCCACCTTCGTCGGTGGTGTGTCTTAGGCTGTTTGCAGACACGCCTCATGTTATTGTGCGGTCTTTTGTGTGGAGAAGGCCTACAAGCAGTGCCTTTGCAGAGGTTTGTGAGGTTGAGAAGACTGGATTAAGATACTGGAGACAAGTAGCACTGATCATGTGCATTTTGGATGCAAATTCATTTGTGTGAACTGTGTCAACATGAGATGAAGGCAGTTGACAGTCGATCCGTTGTGTATAACCCATGTAGGTATGGATCCTTTTGTCATGAACAAGACCTTGTTCAACCATTTTTAGTAATGAACGCAGTGCAGATTTTATTGCCGCAGCGTTGCGCTCTCTCTTTTTTCCGATGTTCCATGGTCGCGTCATCCATCAGTGGGTAGCGTGGCCGAGCGCTGAATCCTCTGCAAAGGCCGTGAGTTTAAGGCGATCGACTGCTAATCCATTGTGCTCTGCACGCGTGGGTTCGAATCCCACCTTCGTCGGAGGTGTGTTTTAGGCTGTTTGCAGACACGCCTCATGTTATTGTGCGGTCTTTCGTGTGGAGAAGGCCTACAAGCAGTGCCTTTGCAGAGGTCTGTGAGGGTGAGAAGACTGGATTAAGAGACTGGAGACAAGTAGCACTGATCATGTGCATTTTGGATGCAAATTCATTTGTGTGAACTGTGTCAACATGAGATGAAGGCAGTTGACAGTCGATCCGTTGTGTATAACCCATGTAGGTATGGATCCTTTTGTCATGAACAAGACCTTGTTCAATCATTTTTAGTAATGAACGCAGTGCAGACTTTATTGCCGCAGCATTGCGCTCTTTCTCTTTTTTTCAGTGGGTAGTGTGGCCGAGCGGTCTCAGGCGCTGGATTAAGGCTCCAGTCTCTTTAAAGCGGGTTCAAAAACCTGCCGCTAAGTTGAGCTTTTTGATTGACTCTGCATTGATAGCTGGCCATGTCACCAATGTACATGTTTCCCCATGGCTCCTGCAGGCCTGGTTTGCTGGAAGTTGCGCAGTCTCACCAGCTGCTTTCATGGACATGCATACTTTCCCTTGTTCTTGTAATGTCTCTATCAACAGCTTAACTTCTATTAGGTAACCTCACAAACCCCTTGGGATGTTGATTCCAGTCTACAAGAAGGATTGCTTTCCAAGGGCACCGTTGGTAGGGAGCCTTTATCGAGTGTGATGTCATGCTTCAAAAAGGATTTAAACAGCTCCAGGCTTTCATGCTATACTGGTAGCTCTAGGTACAACTCACAGCAATGCCCACTTACCAATTGATTCAACGAGGTCAAACCTGCTGTCACGGGGGCAACTGCAGGAGGCAATACTTCCTTGTGAGGCTTGTCTCTCAAGGGTTCAGGCAGCTCGTGCGTCCTATATTTTTACGCTGCGCAGTCACGCAGCTCCAGTGGTGTCCTCGGACGACCTCAGACAGGCAGCCAACATGAAGCATGCTGCTTACACCATGAAGCATGCTGTCTCACATCTTGTTCCCTGTTGAACAAGACTGTTCACATCTGTAGGAAAAAAGGCAACATAAATGTTCAAAAAAAGCTAACTAGCTAGTCTGAACAGGGACCAGTATAGCCCTAATCAAAATCTTCGCCACACAAAGATTGGAAAACTGTCCACTCGATGAAGAAATGATCCTGTACTCAATTTTGCAGAGTCTCTCCACATTCGCTTCATTCACTTCCTATGAAAATACCACATGCCACACACATATTGACGGAAAGAAAGAGTCATCGAATTTGCTCCGAAAAAAGAAAAGAAATGGTCCTTCCAGAATTTGTGATAAGTGCTGGAGGCGCTGTACTAGGTGGCCAAGTGTTTAATGCGTGGACTTCAAATCCAGTGGGCTCTGGTATGAAACTTGGATGCCATGCTCTCAGACATGCATGGAATTGATCAGGAGAAAAACAACTTCAAGCTTGTCCAATGACCCTTACAAAATGTGTGAGAAATCTTCCCAGCTTTGACGAGGTGGCCGAGAGGTTAAGGCGATGGACTGCTATTCCATTGTGCTCTGCACGCGTGGGTTTGAATCCCACCTTCGTCGGTGGCATGTCTTAGGCTGTTTGCAGGCATGCCTCATGTTATTATGGGGTCTTTCGTGTAGAGAAGGCATACAAGCAGGGGCTTTGCACACGTCCGTGAGCGTGAAACCACTGACGCACGCATTTTGCATGCAAATTCATTTGTGTGACCTGTGTCAACATGAGATGAAGGCAGTTGACAGTCGATCCACTGTGCATAACCCAAGTAGGTATGGATCCTTTTGGCATGAACAAGACCTTGTTCAGCCATTTTTAGTAATGAACGCATTGCAAACATTCGCAGTGCAAACATGCACTCTCACTCTCTCTCTTTGAAAGTTACATGGGCGTTTCATGTGTCTGGGGGTAGCATGGCCGAGCGGTCTAAGGCGCTAGATTAAGGCTCCAGTCTCTTTGGAGGCGTGGGTTCGAAAACCTGCTGCCAAGTTGAGCTTTTGATTGGACTCCTGCATTGACAGTTGGCCAAGTGTCACTAAATGTACATGTTTCCATGGCTCCTGCAGGCCTGGTTTTGTTGAAGTTGCGGCAGTCTCACCACAGCTGTTTTTCATGGACATGCATACTTTCCTTGTTCTCCCTTGTAATGTCTCTATCAACAGCTTAACTCTAATAGGTAACCCCTCACAAACCCCTTTGGGATAGTGATTCCAGTCTACAAGAAGGATTGCTTTCCAAGTGCACCGTTGGTAGGGAGCCTTTATCGAGTGTGATGTCATGCTTCAAAAAGGATTTAAACAGCTCCAGGCTTTCATGCTATACTGGTAGCTCTAGGTACAACTCACAGCAATGAGCACTTACCAATTGATTCAACGAGGTCAAA
>QNUK01001834.1:0-26285 GCA_013621035.1 Clarias magur | reverse complement strand
ACAATAATTAAAATGAGTGCGAGAGAGGTGCTTACCCATGGCCTGTCTGTCGAGAACTGTAGAGTAACCCGGAAGAACTAAGAATATATAGTAAAATAAGCGCCGCCCCTATATTTTTTAATAATAAACAAACTTAGTGTAAAGATAATGGAAAATTATTTGAAAGAAAAATAGACTATAATGGGGAAAAGATATGGAGTCAGATGACGAGGTATATGACGTAAGCAAACAAGATAAGAAAAAGTTGGATTACAATGGGTTAATAATTTGATAAGAAATAAGAAAAAATGTACAGGGGAGGGGGCTAGTTGAGCGCTCCTCCCCTTGAAAACTGTATAAAAGAAGTGCCCATGTCACAGTACTGCAGTCAGGTCTTGGAGGTGCTTGGGACTACAACCTAGGCATTGCTAAGCTGGCTCACTTGGTTTTATTGCTGCAATAAATCCTGCCTTACTTCATCCAGATCTACAAGGAGTCCGGAGTCTTTTCTTTGGTTCTTTTTAAAGTTAAAGTTTTTGTGTAACATTTGTAATTAAGGCAACTGTAACTAGTGTAGGAGAAAAATCTCCCACATTTATTGGTGACCCCGACGTGATTGCCTCTACGGAGGGCTCCTCCGGGGACCTGGGACCAGCACGGGCTGACAGACCATCAACTTTTGCCGGCATAAGAAAAGGTAAGCAGAAAACCTGTTTGATCAAATTTCTGCATTAGAAGTTCATGGTCTGTTAGTGTGCGTGTTTCCAGCTGGAGAGAGGTACTCCTAAGGTATATTGAACAAAGTAAAATTTAAGTTGCCAATATTGATAAATTAATTATTATATTTAAAGTGTTTGTAGAATTTATGTTAACAAGTAAAAGACTGGATGAAGTAACGAAGTATTAAGAGATCTCCATAAGTTTTATTTTGTTTTGTGATTTTTGTTTTATATTCTCTTTATTACTATTTTATACGTTGTGTGATAAGTGAGGTAACGCCACTGTGTTGGGTCAAGCCCTGACGAGGAAACTTGCCAACCAGTGGGGCTGGACCCACGAAAAATTCCTGCAATACACTAAGTAGGAGCTGCGGCTCCAGACGTGGTAGGTGAAAAATTCCTGAGTCCGCCGTTAGGCACAGAACATATAGGTGACTCACCGTTCTGAGACGCGTGTGCAGCCAGGTGTAGAGTGAAAATTCCTGTAGGTGAGCGCTATTTGAAAATTCCTACAGGTGGAATTGATGTTTTCTGGGCCCAGGTTGTGTGATAAGATATTTTATTGTTGAAATTGTTCTGAGTACTCAAATTTTTGAAATTGTAGTAGAAAGCGCTTGTGTTGGTGTATTGTTCATATGTCTTGTATGTGTGTCTCTTAAATGTGAGTGTGTTATATTTATGTGAAAAGTCTGTATTGAATTTATGTGTGTGTAAGAAAATATAAGGCCTAGTTAAGAGGGATATAGTATTAGAATTAGCCTAAAAAAAGAAGATAGAAGACCAAAAATTGGATTTTCTGATTTGCTATAAATTTAAATAGAAGAATCTAAGAAAATAGCATATAAGTGATAGATAATATCTGTAATATTAAAGGAATTGTTTGGCTGAGGTACATGTCACTAGACATAGAGCTTACTGTGACATAGGTCTTGTCTGTGACATAGAGCTTACTGTGACATAGTCTTGTCTGTGACATAATCAGTGATGCGCTACCAGACACAGACCTCACTGTGACATCAGCTTCTTCTGTGACACGGGAGTGGTACAGGTACTGAACGTACCAGCCTAGTAGTATTATAACATAATTTCTTTGGACTAGTGTACACATGCGCAGCAACATATAAGTTATTAAAGATAAGCTTAAGTAAGATACAAAAGGTACCTTTACGTGTAGTGTAGTCGACGACACAACACTAATGATAATAAATATAGTGCATGAAATGATAAATGCACCTAAGTTATAAATATTAAATATATATTAGATAAGAAACAAATGTTAAGCGGATTCAGAGTAATTAACTGGGACGAGCAGATAAGTGAAGAAGGAGTCACAACCAAGTGTGAACGGGAGTTTAGAATTTCAGAATCGGATCAGAGTGAAACAAATAGATGGTTGTTGAATAATCCAGGAAAAGACCTACTTAAAAACATAGAGTGTGACAAGGGAGAGTGGACGCTTAGGCTTTCATTAATACCTGACGTATTAGACCTCAACTGTAACACACACACTCTAATACTTACATCATATTTTAGAATGAAGAAATGAGCTCTTTCCTAGGGTTAATTCCTAGAGAGGTTCGTTTAAGAGTAATAAATAGTACGCTAGAATTTGGAGGACTAGGAGGACCCCCTGGTTTAACTCCGCTCATTTCACTGCTGCGACAATACCCAGTTTTTGACATATTGCGTTTAGAGGAAGGTACGGGAGGACGAAAAGTAAAAAGATATAGATTAATTGATCACGAAAGCGGTCCGGTAGTGCTGTATCGTGAGTGGGTGATAAATAATAATAGTGAATTTACGCTGATACCTATAGGCCCAGACGGTAGAATAATTTTTCAGACCCTTGACAAAATAGTCACGCCTCTGATTCTGACATCATCACAAAATTAATGCTTAACAAACATATAAAGAAAAAACAATTGTTAAAGACCAGCAGCAGTCATAAGACGCACACTAAGAGAACTACAAGAAATAAGCGAGAAAAGAGGCACAAAAAATCACACTATAAGACGGGACAAAAGTGTGTGATGGGGAAGTTATTCTGCCGTGGAAAAAACGCATGGCCAAAGCCAGCAACACCCGTAGACATAATTATAGCTAAACACAAGGAAGATGAAAAGTATATCAGAAAATGTATGGTAAAATGGCATGACAGGACATCAGGAGAATTACAATGGCCTAAAGAGGGAACTTTTAAAGAAGAAAATTGTAAAGAAGTAAAGGAGATGCTCAGACACACCACTAAAGAAAAGGGCAGTAAGGGAAGGATTAAATTAGAACAAAAGCTAGAAATTGTAGAATGGTTTGAAAATGAAGGGAAAAAGAAGGAGGGAGAAACTAAAGAAGAAAAACAAGAAACAAAATCAGGAAAGAGGGATCAGAAGTTGGAAGGGAGTGACAGAAAAGAGAAAACCCAGAAGGGAAGAAAAGAGAAAATAAGCTTAGAATTAGAGAGACCACCACCATACACTGAGGAACACATGCAACAGAAGGGTGGAGGAATGTACCCACTACAGAAGCTGCATGAACAAGATAAAGGTACATTTGGATTTGAAGGACAAGTATTGGGGAAAATTAAAGTAACGTCATGTGATACTGAGTGGATGAACAGACAAATGGAAGAAACACCAGAATCAACAACATCCGGAAGTGGCAGTGAGGATGGAAGGGCATGGAGTGAAGAAAGAGCGACAGAACCATATGCGTCGAGAGAATCTGACGAGCCACAAACAAAGAAAAGAGGTATGGAAAGGCTGAAAGAACGGAATGCACAATTTTTGTCTGAAGTACAGGGGTTCGCAAACAAACAAGTCACACCTGAAAAAGGGATGATGGAAAGGAGGAGGAGAGACAACCCAGAAAGAACGGACAGTATGGATAAAGAACCACCCACACCATCACTGTATGAAGCAGATGAAGATACAGCAGGAACAGAAGAAAATGAAGTGATGGAGAGAAATCAGGTAAAGAGAAAAGTAAAAGGGTACATGATCATTGAACCTGAGAGAGAAGCAAGGAAAAGAATGGAAGAGAGACAGGCAAGCACTTCAAAACACAACAGACAACTACACCCAAAGAGCAGGAACCAAGTGTACAGAAATGAATATCAACATGACATTTCCAACATTGCAGAAGAAGATGGTTACAGTGATGATTCCCTTGATGAATCGTTCAAGCGACTGGAAAAGCACCTCGACAGACGTCTCAATGACTCTCTGAAGGAAGCAAGAAAGGCTGTATCTGAAATGAGACCAGCTATGAAAAGAAAATCTACAGGTTCAAAGAAACCCTCAAGCTGGCGTGTCACCTCATCCTGGCCTGATGAAGAAGACATTGGACCCGTACACTTTAATGACGAACCACGTATGTCAGACCCAGAAGAATATACTGCGGCTGGACACTACCCACTTGTGTCAAAAGGAAATCAGTATCACTATGTGCCATGGTCATTTATGGATATGACAGGTCTGGCTAACCAATTACCAGATTTATGTAATGGAGCACAGAAATGGATAACACAGCTAGAAGAGAAAACCACTGGACACCTCCTGGCAATAGGAGATGTAAAGGCTATTCTGGCACAGACAATTGGGAAAGTGAAAACCACTGAGATTCTGAATGAGGCTGGCCTGCAAGCGGCAACTGGACAAAGTGTAGGAAATAGCCTAGCGTTTGGACCACACAGGAACAAGGTTTGGAACGCTCTGCGAAAAGCTTACCCAACCAAAATGGATCCAGGAAAGCTGGAATCAGTAATATTGAAAGAAGATGAGAACGTTGTTAAGTTCATCAATGATTTCCAGACCAAGTGGAGAGAGGAAACTGGAGGTTCCTGGGATCAAACAGATACAAGTAAGAGCCTGTTCCGAATGATGCTGAAAAAATGCATGCCTCAAGAAGTCCAGACAGCACTAGAAGGTGTCGTGGGACTGAATACACTACCATGGGACACATTTCAAGCACACATTGTACATTATGTGGAACAATACAGGAAAAAGAAAAAAGAGGCCAAGGAAGCTGCTGAGTCAATTGCAACCCAGTTACATAAAATACAGCTAGGAGAATTTGCAGCTGCAAAGAAAAAGGAAAAAGAAAAAGCAAAAGTCCAAGCAGCAGTAATGGTGCCTGAAAATCAGACAACACTGCCCCCTACTGGACCAGCGCAGCAAATGCAGCAACCAGTGCCACAAATGCAACAACCAACAGGGACCCAAGCCCCTCCAACATATGCGCAACCTGGAAACCAGCAAGGACAAAATCAACCCATGAGGTGGCAAAGACAGGGCCCCGGGCCTATTGGAGGCAGGGGACAAAGGGGACCATTCCAACAGCAACCAAGAAGACAGCAATTTAGAATGAATCAGTGCTGGCAATGCGGAGGAGTAGGACATATTAGAAGAAACTGTCCTCAAATGACTTGGGGAATGCAAAATGGACCACAACCTCAAGGACCATATGGAGCAGGACAAGCACCTCAAGGGAATGCAGGACCTCCTGGTCCAAGACAACCTGCTGGAACATGGACTCAAGGACAACCCCAAAATCAGTGGGCAGGTCCCTGGATGGGACCCACACAAAATTGGAATTGACGAGGCCCAGAGGAGCCAGAGGGGGAGCAGATGCAGTACGTCTCAACACTGCATCCACAACAAGAACCAAATGTGATGGTGTCTATAAATAATTCACAACCAATTCCATTTATGATTGACACAGGTGCTACTTATTCATGTATAGGACGTGAAGGCTCCCAGCTCCCTCTCTCAAGCAATACGATAAAAACCACAGGCTTCTCGGGACAATCACAGGTATTGCATTTTACGGAGCCACAAATAATAACTTTAGAAGACACCACTGTAGCAGCACCTTTATTATTCTCACCGACTACTCCAGTTAATTTACTGGGAAGAGATTTGTTGTGCAAACTTAAAGCAAAAATTCAATGTAATGCTAAAGGACTGTATGTAACAATAGGACAGTTCTTACAGATTGCAGAAAAACCCAATAACTTGGATACAGTATATTGGCTGTTGTGCACAGGCAAGGGAGCTCAACATGCACAGAACTTATGGGAAGAATGGATCCTACAACGACGACCAGATTGTAAAAGAGCGACTTTGCCATTGCACTGTACCATGCACTATGACCAAGGAAGCCAAGATGAAGAATATGCACAATTATGGTCAGACGTGATGGAGAACACAGTCTCTGATGTGATACTAGGAGATATAATTGTAGGCGCTCCAGGAGCAGCCATCAATGTACATCTGACTGAACCAATAGAACACTGGCATCAAGTACCGAACACAGCACCCCACATCTCCTTACTGGTGGGGGAAGAAGCACAATCCAAAGAGCTAGGATTGATGGTCAAACAAGCGGCTGAAGTGACTAAGTGGGGACAAACTCCTAATCCTTCTGTACACATTTCACAAGATCAAAAGTTTTTGAAAATAAATTTTTCAGGAATAGAAAGAGTGAGGGCAACACACACAGAAATAGATGGGAACATGACGTTGTCAACACACCCTCAGAGGGGGATGTGTAACACTCAGTTATCATCGCACACACAAATGTCAGTTAAGATGGTAGGGCAGATAGATGAAAAGGAATCTGCATTAGAGGAGGAACTGCTGAAAACAATTCCAGAAAAATTATGGACAAGACATTCAACAGATGTAGGATTAGTTAAGTCTGGAGGACAAGCCTTAATAAAAATAAGACCAAATGCAACATTGCCTTACCAAAGACAATATCCATTGACACCTCAAGCTGTAGCAGGGATTAAACCTACTATAGATGGTTTATTGGAAGCTGGAGTATTAACTCCTACTAAAAGTCCCTGTAACACTCCTATATTTCCTGTCAGGAAGCCCAACTCAGATAAATGGAGACTTGTGCATGATTTACGTGCTATAAATCAAATTGTAGAAGCAGAATTGCCTATAGTGCCTGATCCACACACATTGTTGTCCAATATACCAGAAGATACACAATGGTACACTGTCATAGACTTATGTTCAGCATTCTTTAGCATTCCACTACATCCAGCATCACAATACTTGTTTGCCTTTACATATGAAGGACGACAGCTGACTTACAATCGTTTACCACAGGGTTACTGTGAAAGTCCGTCAATATTTAATCGAGTACTAACTCAAGATCTTGCCTCATTAAATATCGAAAGTACTATGATTCAGTACTGCGATGACCTACTGATTTGTAGCCCAACAAAAGAGCAATGCGAAACAGATTCGTTAAGAGTTTTGACTGTTCTAGCTGAGAATGGACATAAAGTCAGTAGAGAAAAGTTGCAATTCTGTAAAGAGAAGGTAGAATATCTAGGCAGAGTGTTGGAAGGAACATCTAGGCATATATCTCCTGAACACATAGAAGCAATAATGAAAGCTCCTAAACCACGAACTGTTAAGGAGATGCTATCTTTTCTAGGCATGGTAGGATTTAGTAGGGACTGGATTTGTGACTTTGCACTAAAAACAGCACCCTTAAGAGCAATAATAAAAGTAGCTGGACAAACAAAGAATAGTGCAGTGTTAGAATGGACACCTGAAGCACTAGAAGCGTTTGAGCAGCTAAAAAGAGAACTCTGTACAGCACCAGCACTTGCTAGTCCAGAGTATAATAAGCCATTCCATTTGTATATCTCAGAGCGTGGAGGTTTTGCCACAGGGGTTCTGACTCAACAACAAGGGCCTAGTAAGCAACCAATTGCTTATTATAGTACAGCACTCGATAATATTGAAAAAGGCATGCCACCCTGCTACCGAGGTGTGGCAGCTGCCGCCTTTGCTTATCAAAAAGCCTCATCAATTACTATGGGACATCCTGTTGTGATGTACACCACCCATGCATTGCATGCACTCCTGACTAGCCCATCATTTGTAATTACAAATGCTAGAAGAACAGGATATGATGTAATACTCTCTGCACCTGAATTGACCATACGAAGGTGTCAGACAGTAAATCCAGCAGATCGCATGATGACCCCAGCAGAGGGAGATCCACACGATTGTCATCTTGTGTCAGCAGAACATCTGAAGACACGTCAAGATTTAGAGAACCAACCTCTGTCACACCCAGATTGTATATACTTTGTAGATGGGTCATGCTTTAGAGATGGGGATAGCAATAAAGCAGGCTATGCAATAGTAACACCAGACATAGATGGGAAAGCCTTCAAAGTAGTACAAGCTGAACATGTGCCACAACCCTGTTCAGCCCAGTTAGCTGAGTTACTCACTTTGACAGGTGCTTGTAAACTAGCAGAAGAAAAAGCATGTACGATATACACTGATTCAGCATATGCATATGGAATATGCCATTTGTATGGCCCCATATGGGCACAAAGAGGTTACAAAAGAGCAGACGGAACACCAGTAGTACATGGAGAAGCAATTTCAGACCTTCTAGGTGCAATCAAACTACCATCCAGATTAGCTATAGTAAAATGTGCAGCACATAAGAAAGATGGTACATTTGTTAGTGACGGAAATGAAGCAGCAGATGAAGCAGCTAAGAAAGCAGCAGTAAATCAGGCAAACATGATGCCAGAATCCGCAGCACAAACAGACAATGAACCAAGTTCACCAGAGTCAAGTGTTAACCCTGATGAAGGGCCAAGTTCGAGTTCAAGCTCAAGCTCAAGTTCAAACACAAGTTCAAGTTCAAGCTCAAGCTTAAGTTCAAGCTCAAGTTCAAGCTCGAGCTCAAGTCCAGAATCTGAAGAAAGATTAGTACTTATACCAGAAGATTACGCACCCCCAGCACCAGACTTATCCTCACTAGCAGACATGCAGGCAGCAGCATCAGGCGAAGAGATTCGAAAATGGTTAGCAAGAGGAGCAACAAAAGATAATGATACTAACGTGTGGCGAAGTGCAGATGGGCGTTTTGTAGCTCCACAAAGTTTTCTCATAACCTTGATAAAGCAAGCTCATGGTAACGATCACGTAGCAAGAGGAGAAGTAATAAGAAGAATCCAAAAGACATGGTGGTCACCTTATCTAGGTCCTATGGTTCATCGAACTCTGTCACAGTTTTGTGACATATGCTCTAGATATAATCTTAGAAAACACTTCACATCACCAATAGGACATATTCCGGAGCCAGATGGACCGTTTAGGCATATAATGTTTGACTATGTGGACATGGGGGAACCCAGAATACAAGGGAAACGATACATCCTAGTGATTGTGGATAGATTTAGCAGATGGGTAGAAGCTGTAGCAACAGCTAAGGAAGATGCAATGGCAGTAGCAAAATTCCTGTGTAGGGAAGTGATACCAAGATTTGGAATCCCAGACACAATCAGTTCAGACAATGGGAAACATTTCACAAACAAGATAGTACAGAAAGTGACTCAGTGGTTGAACATCAAGCACAGGTTTGGATGTGTGTACCACCCCCAATCTCAGGGGATGGTAGAGAGAGCAAATGGAACTCTAAAAATGAAATTGGCTAAAATATGTGCAGAAACAGGTATGAATTGGTTTCAAGCTTTGCCATTAGCCTTGATGGGCATGAGATCGCAAACTAACCGCAACACACATTTAACACCACACGAAATGCTTACTGGCAGACCTATGCTTACATCCTTTGTTCGAGGGCCTTATAAAGGCCCCACGCTTGAACAACTACAAAGTGAACTTGATCACTATGTGAAGCACTTATCTGAAATACACAAAGTTATTTTCCAACAGGTTAAGGGAGCCACAATACATGACAACACCAGACCGAGGGTAGCTGATCCAGCTGATGACGCTGAGGAAGAGGACATAGAGGAGAGAACTGTGCTACCCGGTGACTGGGTGTTTATTCGAGCATTCAAAAGAAGGTGGAACGAAGCTAGAAGGGAAGGACCATACAAGGTGGTGTTGGCAACTCCAACTGCAATAAAAGTCCAAGGTAAAGATGTATGGTACCATTTAAATCATTGCTGCAAGGCCCCAAACCCAGATCAGGTAAGGGACAGGGAACCTCAGGAAGACGCTGAAGAGTCTCCACGAGCAGGACCTTCAGGTTTGCAATCAGGTTCCCAGGAGAGGGACACAAGGCCCAGGCAACAAGCACCAGATCCTTATGGGTATACTGAAGGGTTACCGTGGGTAGAAGAACAAGAAGGAGAACAAGGGTACTGGCCAGAGTGGCCCCAAGAAGATATACAAGATTGGGAAGCAGAGCTTGAAGAAGAAGAAGCAGAAGCAGAACAAGGAGGACCGTCTCTTAGAACAAGAGCTCAAGTTAGACAGCGAGAGCACAGACGTGCTAGAATTGAAACAGCGCGTAGACAGTCAGAAGAAGATCCCACACCTAGAGTTGTAGAATACTCAGATAGTGATTAAAACAGTTAGAAGTTAACACTGGCTCAGAAAGTGATTAAATTATTTAAACCAACTACAGTTGAAAGAACATACCCAACAAAAAACCCCCCAAGAAAAATATTGTGTAGGTTATTTGGCCATAGTCCCACGTGTCACCGTTGTGATCCAGATGGAGAAACCACCCTCTTATTGCCTCCTGAAACGAAGGAGGTCTATGGGTATAGGAATCCTCTTCATGATTGGTCTAATTAACAGTGGTGCTACTAAGAATGAGAGAAACCAACCGAAATGGACAAATGAAGAGAGACAAATACGCTGTGCATTAGCTACAATAACTAGAGCTAGAATAGTAGCTGGATTGGACAGTGGGGAAAGAACAGGATTTTGGGAAGCAACCTACCAAATAGAGGTCGATAATACACAACCCCCAGAAGAAAGAGTGCGCATTTATATAGAAATGAGAAAAAAGGCATATTGGAATAAAGCACAGATGGCAACATTAGATGGACTAATAGAAGCTGTACCAAGATCCAACGGTTGGTGCGCATTTGAGAATTCAATAGATGGCGAAATCAGAGGAGTATGTATTTCACTTGCAGGATGGAAGGGATGCTATGCAAAAGCGCCCGACCAGCCCAATATATCGAATATTGAATCAATAAAATATGTAACAATAATTCCGCAGATAACAAAGAAATTACCCAAAAATCAAGCAGAATCTGACCAGACATGGAAGAATGACATGTTCTTCCAATGGTTGAAATTTACAGCTGAGTCTGTAACCACGCGAGACTGCATTGTGTGTCATGATAGAAGCAATAGGCCCCCACGAGTGGTGATAACACATGGAACAAGAGAATGTATAGACAATCCAACATACAGTGAACAACTGTGCCCTATCAGCTGTCTTTTGCATTCAGCTGCTATACATTATGGCCCTGAATGGATGCAAAACATAAGCAAATGTTCATATCAGCCTGTAGGAACATTAGATGCTGTACAAAGAGAAATAACACCTACACAACAACGCTATCCTTTATGCATCTACTCAAATGGGAGCATTGAAATGGGAGATCTATCACCAAGTTGCAATGAAACACAGCCGGCAACAGGATTCTTCATAAAAATGCACCAGATATGCGACAATAAAACAGATAGTCAGACATGCAGTGAGATAGTAAAAGTACAACAACCAGATTTAAGTGCTGGAACAACACCGCTGGCAGACATATTCTGGTACTGTGGAGGAACGACAGTTAGACAAAACTTACCAAATAACTGGGGTGGGTGTTGTGCTCCAGTACTATTAGAAGGAGATTTGATTGTAGTAGGACTATATAGCAAGAAACACAGACGGAATAAACGTGAAGACAAGTTTGTGAAAACGATTGGAAAGGAAATATCGGCATGGAAAGAGTTTGATAGAGATGGAGGACTATCAGTGACCTGGGATGGTATTCCAGTTGGTGTACCAACTGAGCATGAGGCTATAAACAGGGTAGGAGGAGCATTCACGACAATCTTCTTGCCATGGGTTCAAATTTCGAAAAATGCAAGGTGGATTAACCTACTTTATTACAATCAACAAAGATTTTGGAATCACACTTTAGGAGTCTTAGGACTGGTTCAGGAACAATTGGATAGAAATACATTAATGACTACACAGAATAGATTCGCCCTGGACACGATGCTGGCACCTCAACGAGGAGTATGTGCCCTAATTGGAGAAGAATGTTGTACATACATTCCAAGACACACAGGCCCAGATGGTAACATAACTAAGCTTTTAAGAGCCATGAGGGACATGAGAGACGAAAATGTTAAAATCATTCAAGACGTACAGAGGAATAATGCATGGACTTCCTGGTTTGATTGGCTGAATCCTTCAAATTGGTATGGACTACTTGTGAAAGTAGGGACAATTATTTTGATAGTATTGGGAACTCTGCTCATATTGTCATGTTGCGTTATCCCCCTGGCGAAAGCAAGCATTCAAAGAATGGTGGGACAATATACAATGACTGTGGAATATCACGACCAAACACCACCAGATGACGACTGGGAGGCAGACTCCATTTACGTGGAAATGAAGTGAACACAAAAGATTACCGCTGCTACATGATGGACAAAATGACTATATTTATTACTCACATGTATACTGAGTTTATTTAGCATAGTATGTTAATCAAACAAACAAACAAACAAACAAAAAAAAAAAGTAGTATTAGAAGAAGAAATATGTTTTGTGTGTTTTTGTTGTATTTTTGTCCTGTCTCTGTTATACACGTATGTATGCAGGATGGAACCGGTACCTGACCCACGATGGATAGTTTCCTGTACAGTCTGCCGTAATGCATGGAGGGAGGTTCTGGAACAGACCCCAACAAGAAGATGGGCAGACCTAAGACATGATCTGGTTGACTGGTTCCCACACCGTCCGATGGGGACTAAGAAGTTCATCGCGATGGCCAACGTCTTGACAAGAGACTTTAAATGGATCAAGTCAATGAGACAGGAAACGTTCGACCTGGACATAAGCAGAGGACTTCGTCTGGTAACAACTTCATATCAGCTTGGAAGACATCTGAAGCTAGGCCTCTATAGAGGTATTGGGATCGAAGAGAATTGGGTTGGATATGATATCTGTGGGGTAATTGAATTTGACGATGTATACATGGCAGCAGAAAAGACCATAACTAAAGTGATGTTGGGAGATGACATTTTATGGACAAATACACCAACCACTTTGCAACGTGCGCTTGAAGCTCTTCCGAACGCTGATGAAGTCTGGCTAGACTTCTTACGTCAGGAGACGGGCAGGATAAACCGAATTCCACTATCACAGCTGATGAGCTGTAAGGACCTCCACGTAATCGAATTTACTGAAGAGGATCGCAAGGCATGGACTGAAGAAGGGACTGAAAGTCTTGACACGCTCTCCTTGATTTACAGGGACCCTAACGGAGTGCTTAAATGGCTTTAGTGGTTTCAAATGTCTTTGTCATATATGTATTGTACAGAAGTCGAGTCCTGGTGGTGAATGCACTGTCGAGCACAAAAAAGCTGGCAAGGTGGGAATTTTTCCTTCTAAATTGGCTACACGGAAGGTTTTTTCGCCCACCTCTGGACTCTTCGTATCTAACCAATTGCATACTTATTATACTCTCATATACTCGTTTATGCTAAGTATACTCACCTTTTGCTTACCTCTCTTAGACTGATGTCTGGTGAGGGGGTAATATGTGAGTTTTAAGATTCAGTTCATTGATTTAGTAAGTTTCCTAATATGTGAGTTTTAAGATTCAGTTCATTGATTTAGTAAGTTTCCTTTGAGTTAATGGTTTAAAATTTGATTTAGTAATTTTTGCATGCATAGTTTAAGGTTAAGTAAGGTTTCTTTTCATAATAAGGTTCAGTATGTAGGGTTTATTTCCATTTTTTCTGTTTATATTTCTCTGTAGTAACATATAAGTTAAGTTCTATTTCCTTTGCTTTATTTTTCTTTATGTGACTTAAAAGTCACAGAGGGGGAAATATGTGAGCATATTTTAATTAAATATACTATGTGCATGCAAATCTAGTGATAGAAACTATTAATCTTAGTAAAAGAACATAGAGGTAAGGTAAGGAGACAGAGGTGAGCTAAGGACAGTGTGATGTCACAGTAGCAAGAACAGGCAGCATGAACTCAAACGAACTCTAGACAGGTAGCCATCTTGGATTTGAGATGCTTAGGGGACAGTGTGTACCAAACAGACCCTAGGGATGATGTAATCTTTGTACCTTGAGCATCCAAAAGTACCTGATGTCCCTAGACATGATGTAATGTCAGCTGATATTAGCCCTAGACATTATGTAATGCCAATAGCCCCAGACATGAGGTAATCTCCTCAGACATGGGGTGATCTTAACTGTGATGTAACAGGGGCTGGATACATGTGCAGACATGTCAAATTTAAAGGGACACAGACAAATAACCAAAAGACACACACTCAGCTTAATGAATAATAAGTTTAATAAGAGTAGGCACAAAATAAAATAGCATGTGCACCTACATAGTGAATAAAATAAAAATACAAAGTATAAGGCCCAACATATAAAAGTACAGTAAAATAGGGGGCCTGGGTAAGCATCAAATAACAAAAGGCATAAGAAATTAAATATCAAGCCTTCTCTGACCCAGAACCACATTGATGGGAAGATCAGTGTGAGGAATAAAAACAGAAATACCACGATTCAAAAGTGGTGTAGGCGCTTCAGGAAAATCAGTTTGGGTACCAACAGACATTTTAAAATCAGTCTGAGTACTGACGCTTCTTAGACCAACAGGCCTTAAAAGAGAATGGGCTGGAGTACTAGACTCTGGTCGCACGGGCCTGAAGGAAAGTAAAGGGGAGCTATGTGCCTCCGGACGTGGTCTCTTAGAAGGACCAGGCCCGGAGTCATCTTTCCTGGCATAAGTAAGACCGTTCTTATGAAGAAATTGTGTCAATGATCCATCAGACTCATTTTGGCAAAAACTCACTGAGGCTCGGTCAGCAACAGGTTCAGTAGGAGTGTAATCCTCAAAGGAGTTGTGCTCTGGACTGTCCTGGCTGTCCGAATCGTCCAAAGGGATGTATTCAGTGCTTGGGCAGTTGCGCTTAGCTATAACAATAAAATAAAATGCGTAAATACAACAAATTAGGAAAATAAGACAAATAATTAAAATGAGTGCGAGAGAGATGCTTACCCATGGCCTGTCTGTCGAGAACTGTAGAGTAACCCGGAAGAACTAAGAATATATAGTAAAATAAGCGCCGCCCCTATATTTTTTAATAATAAACAAACTTAGTGTAAAGATAATGGAAAATTATTTGAAAGAAAAATAGACTATAATGGGGAAAAGATATGGAGTCAGATGACGAGGTATATGACGTAAGCAAACAAGATAAGAGAAAATGTAATTACAATGGGTGACAATACTTGGAAAAAGTTGGATTACAATGGGTTAATAATTTGATAAGAAATAAGAAAAAATGTACAGGGGAGGGGGCTAGTTGAGCGCTCCTCCCCTTGAAAACTGTATAAAAGAAGTGCCCATGTCACAGTACTGCAGTCAGGTCTTGGAGGTGCTTGGGACTACAACCTAGGCATTGCTAAGCTGGCTCACTTGGTTTTATTGCTGCAATAAATCCTGCCTTACTTCATCCAGATCTACAAGGAGTCCGGAGTCTTTTCTTTGGTTCTTTTTAAAGTTAAAGTTTTTGTGTAACATTTGTAATTAAGGCAACTGTAACTAGTGTAGGAGAAAAATCTCCCACACTGGCCTGTATAAAGTGGGAGGGCGTTGCATGGAAAAGAACAAAGAATGAATACGAGTTCAAGCATTTACCGTTCATTTACTAACAGAGAAAGTGCTTCCTCTAGTGGCTGGCTCTGGTACTTACAAAACGAAATAGTGAAGGCATAAAGTACTTCTCAGTCGATTAGAAACATTTCTGGGGCTCCTCCCTGAACGTTGGGCGTGTCTGGCCTGTATAAAGTGGGAGGGCGTTGCATGGAAAAGAACAAAGAATGAATACGAGTTCAAGCATTTACCGAATCCTAGCCACTAGACCACCAGGGACTGATAACAGAGAAAGTGCTTCCTCTAGTGGCTGGCTCTGGTACTTACAAAATGAAATAGTGAAGGCATAAAGTACTTCTCAGTCGATTAGAAACATTTCTGGGGCTCCTCCCTGAACGTTGGGCGTGTCTGGCCTGAATAAAGTGGGAGGGCGTTGCATGGAAAAGAACAAAGAATGAATAGGAATGAATTTGCGCTTGTCTCCTTCTACTCACTTTCATTTGAAACAGAGGTAACCAAGCTCAAAGGCTGTTCTGCATGAGCTGTTGTTTTTGCTCATTTTCACTGAGTGTACCAATGATTTTGACCAGCCAAATATCAGCTGAAATTCTTGCCCTCGCTTTGAATGAGCGTTCCTGTTTCTGCTTTTAGCTCTGTGAAGGCCAAGGGTTTTTCATTTGTGTCAACCTTTTTTATTCTTCACAGAGTCAAACACGAAGATGGAGAGTGCACGAAAAGACATGGAAAGAACGCAGACGTATGTCATGGTAAAATGTCAAGTTTTTTTATTTCATTCAGGCACTTTGCCTATGAATGAAGCAAAAATGTTAATGAAATTTCCCGCCCCGGAACACTTGGGATATTCCTTTCCTGCTCTAAACCAAACTGGAAAAATTCACAGACATTTGCAGCAGCATCTATGGCCTTTTCTTTTTTGTTCGTTTACAGGAACATTTGTCCTACCTTCGATAGCTCAGTTGGTAGAGCGGAGGACTGTAGTTGCTTGTCAATGGCCATCCTTAGGTCGCTGGTTCGAATCCGGCTCGAAGGAGCTCTCTTTATGTAGAACCAATGAGTGCCAGGCATCCAGTTGGTTGCTCTGAACTTCTATATGGACAATTCCAGAAAAACTTAACTTCCCTGACCGGGAATCGAACCCGGGCTGCGGCAGTGAGAGCGCCGAATCCTAGCCACTAGACCACCAGGGACTGATAACAGAGAAAGTGCTTCCTCTAGTGGCTGGCTCTGGTACTTACAAAACGAAATAGTGAAGGCATAAAGTACTTCTCAGTCGATTAGAAACATTTCTGGGGCTCCTCCCTGAACGTTGGGCGTGTCTGGCCTGTATAAAGTGGGAGGGCGTTGCATGGAAAAGAACAAAGAATGAATACGAGTTCAAGCATTTACCGTTCATTTACTAACAGAGAAAGTGCTTCCTCTAGTGGCTGGCTCTGGTACTTATAAAATGAAATAGTGAAGGCATAAAGTACTTCTCAATCGATTAGAAACATTTCTGGGGCTCCTCCCTGAACGTTGGGCGTGTCTGGCCTGTATAAAGTGGGAGGGTGTTGCATGGAAAAGAACAAAGAATGAATACGAGTTCAAGCATTTAATTAATCCCAGCCACTAGACCACCAGGGACTGATAACAGAGAAAGTGGCTTCCTCTAGGCATGGGGTCTTGCACTTACAAAACGAAATAGTGAAGGTCATAAAGTACATCCAGTCGATTAGAAATATCAGTTCCTCCCTGAATTTTGGCATGGTCTACCTGTATAAAGTGGAGGGCGCTAAAAGAAAAGAACAAAGAATGAATACGAATTCAAGCATTTACTGCCTATTTACCAACAGAGAAAGGCTTCATGGCTTGCTCTGGTACTTACAAAACGAAATAGTGAAGGCATAAAGTACTTCTCAGTCGATTAGAAACATTTCTGGGGCTCCTCCCTGAACGTTGGGCGTGTCTGGCTTGTATAAAGTGGGAGGGCGTTGCATGGAAAAGAACAAAGAATGAATACGAGTTCAAGCATTTACCGAATCCTAGCCACTAGACCACCAGGGACTGATAACAGATAAAGTGCTTCCTCTAGTGGCTGGCTCTGGTACTTACAAAACGAAATAGTGAAGGCATAAAGTACTTCTCAGTCGATTAGAAACATTTCTGGGGCTCCTCCCTGAACGTTGGGCGTGTCTGGCCTGTATAAAGTGGGAGGGCGTTGCATGGAAAAGAACAAAGAATGAATAGGAATGAATTTGCGCTTGTCTCCTTCTACTCACTTTCATTTGAAACAGAGGTAACCAAGCTCAAACGCAGACGTATGTCATGGTAAAATGTCCAGTTTTTTTGGTTTCATTCAGGCACTTTGCCTATGAATGAAGCAAAAAGGTTAATGAAATTTCCCGCCCCGGAACACTTGGGATATTCCTTTCCTGCTCTAAACCAAACTGGAAAAATTCACAGACATTTGCAGCAGCATCTATGGCCTTTTCTTTTTTGTTCGTTTACAGAACCATTTGTCCTACCTTCGATAGCTCAGTTGGTAGAGCGGAGGACTGTAGTTGCTTGTCAATGGCCATCCTTAGGTCGCTGGTTCGAATCCGGCTCGAAGGAGCTCTCTTTATGTAGAACCAATGAGTGCCAGGCATCCAGTCGGTTGCTCTGAACTTCTATATGGACAATTCCAGAAAAACTTAACTTCCCTGACCGGGAATCGAACCCGGGCCGCGGTGGTGAGAGCGCCGAATCCTAGCCACTAGACCACCAGGGACTGATAACAGAGAAAGTGCTTCCTCTAGTGGCTGGCTCTGGTACTTACAAAACGAAATAGTGAAGGCATAAAGTCCTTCTCAGTCGATTAGAAACATTTCTGGGGCTCCTCCCTGAACGTTGGGCGTGTCTGGCCTGTATAAAGTGGGAGGGCGTTGCATGGAAAAGAACAAAGAATGAATAACGAGTGTCAAGCATTTACCGTTCATTTTACTAACAGAAGAAAAGTGCTTCCTCTAGTGGCTAGCCTCTGGTACTTACAAACGAAATAGTGAAGGCATAAAAGTCCTTCTCAGGTTCGATTAGAAACATTTCTGGGCTCCTCCCTGACGTGGGCGTGTCCCTGGCCTGTATAAAGTGGGAGGGCGTTGCATGGAAAAGAACAAAGAATGAATACGAGTTCAAGCATTTACCGAATCTTAGCCACTAGACCACCAGGGACTGATAACAGAGAAAGTGCTTCCTCTAGTGGCTGGCTCTGGTACTTACAAAACGAAATAGTGAAGGCATAAAGTCCTTCTCAGTCGATTAGAAACATTTCTGGGCTCCTCCCTGAACGTTGGGCGTGTCTGGCCTGTATAAAGTGGGAGGGCGTTGCATGGAAAAGAACAAAGAATGAATACGAGTTCAAGCATTTATCGTTCATTTACTAACAGAGAAAGTGCTTCCTCTAGTGGCTGGCTCTGGTACTTACAAAACGAAATAGTGAAGGCATAAAGTCCTTCTCAGTCGATTAGAAACATTTCTGGGGCTCCTCCCCTGAACGTTGGGGCGTGTCTGGCCTGTATAAGTGGGAGGGCGTTGCATGGAAAAGAACAAAGAATGAATACGAGTTCAAGCATTTACCAAATCCTAGCCACTAGACCACCAGGGACTGATAACAGAGAAAGTTCTTCGAAATAGTGAAGGCATAAACGAAATAGTGAAGGCATAAAGTACTTCTCAGTCGATTAAAAACATTTCTGGGGCTCCTCCCTGAACGTTGGGCGTGTCTGGCCTGAATAAAGTTGGAGGGCGTTGCATGGAAAAGAACAAAGAATGAATACGAGTTCAAGCATTTACAGAATCCTAGCCACTAGACCACCAGGGACTGATAACAGAGAAAGTGCTTCCTCTAGTGGCTGGCTCTGGTACTTACAAAACGAAATAGTGAAGGCATAAAGTACTTCTCAGTCGATTAGAAACATTTCTGGGGCTCCTCCCTGAACGTTGGGCGTGTCTGGCCTGAATAAAGTGGGAGGGCGTTGCATGGAAAAGAACAAAGAATGAATAGGAATTAATTTGCGCTTGTCTCCTTCTACTCACTTTCATTTGAAACAGAGGTAACCAAGCTCAAAGGCTGTTCTGCATGAGCTGTTGTTTTTGCTCATTTTCACTGAGTGTACCAATGATTTTGACCAGCCAAATATCAGCTGAAATTCTTGCCCTCGCTTTGAATGAGCGTTCCTGTTTCTGCTTTTAGCTCTGTGAAGGCCAAGGGTTTTTCATTTGTGTCAACCTTTTTATTCTTCACAGAGTCAAACACGAAGATGGAGAGTGCACGAAAAGACATGGAAAGAACGCAGACGTATGTCATGGTAAAATGTCCAGTTTTTTTGGTTTCATTCAGGCACTTTGCCTATGAATGAAGCAAAAAGGTTAATGAAATTTCCCGCCCCGGAACACTTGGGATATTCCTTTCCTGCTCTAAACCAAACTGGAAAAATTCACAGACATTTGCAGCAGCATCTATGGCCTTTTCTTTTTTGTTCGTTTACAGAACCATTTGTCCTACCTTCGATAGCTCAGTTGGTAGAGCGGAGGACTGTAGTTGCTTGTCAATGGCCATCCTTAGGTCGCTGGTTCGAATCCGGCTCGAAGGAGCTCTCTTATGTAGAACCAATGAATGCCAGGCATCCAGTTGGTTGCTCTGAACTTCTATATGGACAATTCCAGAAAAACTTAACTTCCCTGACCGGGAATCTAACCCGGGCCGCGGCGGTGAGAGCGCCGAATCCTAGCCACTAGACCACCAGGGACTGATAACAGAGAAAGTGCTTCCTCTAGTGGCTGGCTCTGGTACTTACAAAATGAAATAGTGAAGGCATAATGTACTTCTCAGTCGATTAGAAAAATTTCTGGGGCTCCTCCTTGAACGTTGGGCGTGTCTGGCCTGTATAAAGTGGGAGGGCTTTGCATGGAAAAGAACAAAGAATGAATATGAGTTCAAGCATTTACCGAATCCTAGCCACTAGACCACCAGGGACTGATAACAGAGAAAGTGCTTCCTCTAGTGGCTAGCTCTGGTACTTACAAAACGAAATAGTGAAGGCATAAAGTCCTTCTCAGTCGATTAGAAACATTTCTGGGGCTCCTCCCTGAACGTTGGGCGTGTCTGGCCTGTATAAAGTGGGAGGGCGTTGCATGGAAAAGAACAAAGAATGAATACGAGTTCAAGCATTTACAGAATCCTAGCCACTAGACCACCAGGGACTGATAACAGAGAAAGTGCTTCCTCTAGTGGCTGGCTCTGGTACTTACAAAACGAAATAGTGAAGGCATAAAGTCCTTCTCAGTCGATTAGAAAAATTTCTGGGGCTCCTCCCTGAACGTTGGGCGTGTCTGGCCTGTATAAAGTGGGAGGGCGTTGCATGGAAAAGAACAAAGAATGAATACGAGTTCAGGCATTTACCGAATCCTAGCCACTAGACCACCAGGGACTGATAACAGAGAAAGTGCTTCGAAATAGTGAAGGCATAAACGAAATAGTGAAGGCATAAAGTAGTTCTCAGTCGATTAAAAACATTTCTGGGGCTCCTCACTGAACGTTGGGCGTGTCTGGCCTGAATAAAGTTGGAGGGCGTTGCATGGAAAAGAACAAAGAATGAATACGAGTTCAAGCATTTACAGAATCCTAGCCACTAGACCACCAGGGACTGATAACAGAGAAAGTGCTTCCTCTAGTGGCTGGCTCTGGTACTTACAAAACGAAATAGTGAAGGCATAAAAGTAACTTCTCAGTCGATTAGGAAACATTTCTGGGGCTCCTCCCTGACGTTGGGCGTGTCTGGCCTGAAAATAAAGTGGGAGGGGCTTGCATGGAAAGAACAAAGAATGAATTAGGAATGAATTTGCGCTTGTCTCCTTCTACTCACTTTCATTTGGAAACAGAGTTAACCAAGCTCAAAACGCAGACGTATGTCATGGTAATATGTCCAGTTTTTTTGGTTTCATTCAGGCACTTTGCCAATGAATGAAGCAAAAAGGTTAACGAAATTTCCCACCCTGGAACACTTGGGATATTCCTTTCCTGCTCTAAACCAAACTGGAAAAATTCACAGACATTTGCAGCAGGATCTATGGCCTTTTCTTTTTTGTTCGTTTACAGAAACATTTGTCCTACCTTCGATCGCTCAGTTGGTAGAGCGGAGGACTGTAGTTGCTTGTCAATGGCCATCCTTAGGTCGCTGGTTCGAATCCGGCTCGAAGGAGCTCTCTTTATGTAGAACCAATGAGTGCCAGGCATCCAGTTGGCTGCTCTGAACTTCTATATGGACAATTCCAGAAAAACTTAACTTCCCTGACCGGGAATTGAAGAGTAATCCTCAGTCGATTAGAAATATTTCTGGGGCTCCTCCCTGAACGTTGGGCGTGTCTGGCCTGAATAAAGTGGGAGGGCGTTGCATGGAAAAGAACAAAGAATGAATAGGAATGAATTTGCGCTTGTCTCCTTCTACTCACTTTCATTTGAAACAGAGGTAACCAAGCTCAAAGGCTGTTCTGCATGAGCTGTTGTTTTTGCTCCTTTTCACTGAGTGTACCAATGACTTTGACCAGCCAAATATCAGCTGAAATTCTTGCCCTCGCTTTTAATGAGCGTTCCTGTTTCTGCTTTTAGCTCTGTGAAGGCCAAGGGTTTTTCATTTGTGTCAACCTTTTTTATTCTTCACAGAGTCAAACACGAAGATAGAGAGTGCACGAAAAGACATGGAAAGAACGCAGACGTATGTCATGGTAAATTGTCCAGTTTTTTTGGTTTCATTCAGGCACTTTGCCTATGAATGAAGCGAAAAGGAAATTTCCCGCCCTGGAACACTTGGGATATTCCTTTCCTGCTCTAAACCAAACTGGAAAAATTCACAGACATTTGCAGCAGCATCTATGGCCTTTTCTTTTTTGTTCGTTTACAGAAGCATTTGTCCTACCTTCGATAGCTCAGTTGGTAGAGTGGAGGACTGTAGTTGCTTGTCAATGGCCATCCTTAGGTTGCTGGTTCGAATCCGGCTCGAAGGAGCTCTCTTTATGTAGAACCAATGAGTGCCTGGCATCCAGTTGGTTGCTCTGAACTTCTATATGCACAATTCCAGAAAAACTTAACTTCCGTGACCGGGAATCGAACCCGGGCCACTAGACCACCAGGGACTGATAACAGAGAAAGTGCTTCCTCTAGTGGCTGGCTCTGGTACTTACAAAACGAAATAGTGAAGGCATAAAGTACTTCTCAGTCGATTAGAAACATTTCTGGGGTTCCTCCCTGAATGTAGGGCGTGTCTGGCCTGAATAAAGTGGGAGGGCGTTGCATGGAAAAGAACAAAGAATGAATAGGAATGAATTTGCGCTTGTCTCCTTCTACTCACTTTCATTTGAAACAGAGGTAACCAAGCTCAAAGGCTGTTCTGCATGAGCTGTTGTTTTTGCTCATTTTCACTGAGTGTACCAATGATTTTGACCAGCCAAATATCAGCTGAAATTCTTGCCCTCGCTTTGAATGAGCGTTCCTGTTTCTGCTTTTAGCTCTGTGAAGGCCAAGGGTTTTTCATTTGTGTCAACCTTTTTTATTCTTCACAGAGTCAAACACGAAGATGGAGAGTGCACGAAAAGACATGGAAAGAACGCAGACGTATGTCATGGTAAAATGTCAAGTTTTTTTTATTTCATTCAGGCACTTTGCCTATGAATGAAGCAAAAAGGTTAATCAAATTTCCCGCATTTGGGATATTCCTTTCCTGCTCTAAACCAAACTGGAAAAATTCACCGACATTTGCAGCGGCATCTATGGCCATTTCTTTTTTGTTCGTTTACAGAACCGTTTGTCCTACTTTCGATAGCTCATTTGGTAGAGCGGAGGACTGTAGTTGCTTGTCAATGGCCATCCTTAGGTCGCTGGTTCGAAGGAGCTCTCTTTATGTAGAACCAATGAGTGCCAGGCATGCAGTTGGTTGCTCTGAACTTCTATATTGACAATTCCAGAAAAACTTAACTTCCCTGACCAGGAATCGAACCCGGGCCACGGCGGTGAGAGCGGCGAATCCTAGCCACTAGACCACCAGGGACTGATAACAGATAAAGTGCTTCCTCTAGTGGCTGGCTCTGGTACTTACAAAACGAAATAGTGAAGGCATAAAGTACTTCTCAGTCGATTAGAAACATTTCTGGGGCTCCTCCCTGAACGTTGGGCGTGTCTGGCCTGTATAAAGTGGGAGGGCGTTGCATGGAAAAGAACAAAGAATGAATACGAGTTCAAGCATTTACCGAATCCTAGCCACTAGACCACCAGGGACTGATAACAGAGAAAGTGCTTCCTCTAGTGGCTGGCTCTGGTACTTACAAAACGAAATAGTGAAGGCATAAAGTCCTTCTCAGTCGATTAGAAACATTTCTGGGGCTCCTCCCTGAACGTTGGGCGTGTCTGGCCTGTATAAAGTGGGAGGGCGTTGCATGGAAAAGAACAAAGAATGAATAGGAATTAATTTGTGCTTGTCTCCTTCTACTCACTTTCATTTGAAACAGAGGTAACCAAGCTCAAAGGCTGTTCTGCATGAGCTGTTGTTTTTGCTCATTTTCACTGAGTGTACCAATGATTTTGACCAGCCAAATATCAGCTGAAATTCTTGCCCTCGCTTTGAATGAGCGTTCCTGTTTCTGCTTTTAGCTCTGTGAAGGCCAAGGGTTTTTCATTTGTGTCAACCTTTTTTATTCTTCACAGAGTCAAACACGAAGATTGAGAGTGCACGAAAAGACATGGAAAGAACGCAGACGTATGTCATTGTAAAATGTCCAGTTTTTTTGGTTTCATTCAGGCACTTTGCCTATGAATGAAGCAAAAAGGTTAACGAAATTTCCCACCCCGGAACACTTGGGATATTCCTTTCCTGCTCTAAACCAAACTGGAAAAATTCACAGACATTTGCAGCAGCATCTATGGCCTTTTCTTTTTTGTTCGTTTACAGAAGCATTTGTCCTACCTTCGATAGCTCAGTTGGTAGAGTGGAGGACTGTAGTTGCTTGTCAATGGCCATCCTTAGGTTGCTGGCTCGAAGGAGCTCTCTTTATGTAGAACCAATGAGTGCCAGGCATCCAGTTGGTTGCTCTGAACTTCTATATGCACAATTCCAGAAAAACTTAACTTCCGTGACCGGGAATCGAACCCGGGCCACTAGACCACCAGGGACTGATAACAAAGAAAGTGCTTCCTCTAGTGGCTGGCTCTGGTACTTACAAAACGAAATAGTGAAGGCATAAAGTACTTCTCAGTCGATTAGAAACATTTCTGGGGCTCCTCCCTGAACTTTGGGCGTGTCTGGTCTGTATAAAGTGGGAGGGCGTTGCATGGTAAAGAACAAAGAATGAATACGAGTTCAAGCATTTCCCGAATCCTAGCCACTAGACCACCAGGGACTGATAACAGAGAAAGTGCTTCCTCTAGTGGCTGGCTCTGGTACTTACAAAATGAAATAGTGAAGGCATAAAGTACTTCTCAGTCGATTAGAAACATTTCTGGGGCTCCTCCCTGAACGTTGGGCGTGTCTGGCCTGTATAAAGTGGGAGGGCGTTGCATGGAAAAGAACAAAGAATGAATAGGAATGAATTTGCGCTTGTCTCCTTCTACTCACTTTCATTTGAAACAGAGCTCAAAGGCTGTTCTGCATGAGCTGTTGTTTTTGCTCATTTTCACTGAGTGTACCAATGATTTTGACCAGCCAAATATCAGCTGAAATTCTTGCCCTCGCTTTGAATGAGCGTTCCTGTTTCTGCTTTTAGCTCTGTGAAGGCCAAGGGTTTTTTATTTGTGTCAACCTTTTTTATTCTTCACAGAGTCAAACACGAAGATGGAGAGTGCACGAAAAGACATGGAAAGAACGCACACGTATGTCATGGTAAAATGTCCAGTTTTTTTGGTTTCATTCAGGCACTTTGCCTATGAATGAAGCAAAAAGGTTAATGAAATTTCCCGCATTTGGGATATTCCTTTCCTGCTCTAAACCAAACTGGAAAAATTCACCGACATTTGCAGCGGCATCTATGGCCATTTCTTTTTTGTTCGTTTACAGAACCGTTTGTCCTACCTTCGATAGCTCATTTGGTAGAGCGGAGGACTGTCGTTGCTTGTCGATGGCCATCCTTAGGTCGCTGGTTCGAATCCGGCTCGAAGGAGCTCTCTTTATGTAGAACCAATGAGTGCCAGGCATCCAGTTGGTTGCTCTGAACTTCTATATTGACAATTCCAGAAAAACTTAACTTCCCTGACCGGGAATCGAACCCGGGCCGCGGCGGTGAGAGCGGCAAATCCTAGCCACTAGACCACCAGGGACTGATAACAGATAAAGTGCTTCCTCTAGTGGCTGGCTCTGGTACTTACAAAACGAAATAGTGAAAGCATAAAGTACTTCTCAGTCGATTAGAAACATTTCTGGGGCTCCTCCCTGAACGTTGGGCGTATCTGGCCTGTATAAAGTGGGAGGGCGTTGCATGGAAAAGAACAAAGAATGAATACGAGTTCAAGCATTTACCGAATCCTAGCCACTAGACCACCAGGGACTGATAACAGAGAAAGTGGACAAACACTAGACCACCAGGGACTGATAACAGAGAAAGAAACATTTCTGGGGTTCCTCCCTGAATGTTGGGCGTGTCTGGCCTGTATAAAGTGGGAGGGCGTTGCATGGAAAAGAACAAAGAATGAATACGAGTTCAAGCATTTACCGTTCATTTACTAACAGAGAAAGTGCTTCCTCTAGTGGCTGGCTCTGGTACTTACAAAACGAAATAGTGAAGGCATAAAGTACTTCTCAGTCGATTAGAAACATTTCTGGGGCTCCTCCCTGAACGTTGGGCTTGTCTGGCCTGAATAAAGTGGGAGGGCGTTGCATGGAAAAGAACAAAGAATGAATA
>QNUK01001833.1:0-26295 GCA_013621035.1 Clarias magur | reverse complement strand
CTTTGTTGAAAATTTGAGGGTATGTCAAAACAAAATTTATGTATGTCTAAAATTTGTTTTGACATACCCTCAAATTTTCAACAAAGGGAAAAAGAATATTTAAACAAAGGACATTCTTTAACGCATTCTTTAATGGATTACTGTACCATAAAATTTGTTTTGACATACCCCCATTTGTTATCACCATTCATCATTTATTTAGCATACATGGTGATAAACAACTTTTTTCTTATTCTTATTCAAATTTTGAGCATATATTTCAAATAATGACATTTTCCTACACATTCATGCATTATAGCACACATGCTTTAAAACAACTTTTTTTCTCATTCTTTTTTCTCATTTAGAGCATGCAACCTGAATATGAACTCATTTTGTATTTTGTTTAAAATAAGTATGAATCTCAAAGGAATGATATTATCCAACACATTCATGCATAATACCATACATGCTCAAAAACAACTTTTTTCTTATTCTTATTTTCATTTTGAGAATGCAACCTGAATATGAACTCATTTTGTATGTTTGTCATAACAGTTTATTAGATGTGTGAGAAAACCACTTTCCTGAGGTCGTAGAGCGCTAAGAACACGGGAAACGCTTTATCTCCGCACGAGCAGCATTTATGAGATTTATCTCAAAGGAATGATATTTTCCAACACATTACTGCATTATACCATACAAGCTGAAAAACAACTTTTTTTCTTATTCTTTTTCACATTCTGAACATAAAATTTTAATATCAACTCGTTTTGTATGTTGTACATAACTGTGCGTTAGATGAGTGAGAAAACCGCTTTCCTGAGTTCGTAGAGCGCTAAGAACACGGGAAACGCATTATCTCCGCACGAGCGGCATGAATCTCAAAGGAATTATATTTTCCAACACATTGCTGTATTATAGCATACGTGCTGAAAAACAACTTTTTTATTACTCTTCTTCACATTTTGAGAAGGCAACCTGAATATGAACTCATTTTGTATGTTTGTCATAATTGTGCATTAGTTGTGTGGGAAAACCGCTTTCCTGAGGTCGTTGATCGCGCTAAGAACACGGGAAACGCTTTATCTCCGCACGAGCAGCATGAAACCCAAAGGAATGACATTTTCCAATACATTCCTGCATTATAGCATACATGCTGAAAAACAACTTTTTCCTTATTCTTTTTCACATTCTGAACATAAAAATTTAATATCAACTCGTTTTGTATGTTGTACATAACTGTGCGTTAGATGAGTGAGAAAACCGCTTTCCTGAGCTCGTAGAGCGCTAAGAACACGGGAAACGCTTTATCTCCGCACGAGCAGCATGAAGCCCAAAGGAATGACATTTTCCAACACATTCCTGCATTATAGCATACATGCTGAAAAACAACTTTTTCCTTATTCTTTTTCACATTCTGAACATAAAAATTTAATATCAACTCGTTTTGTATGTTGTACATAACTGTGCGTTAGATGAGCGAGAAAACCGCTTTCCTGAGTTCGTAGAGCGCTAAGAACACGGGAAACGCATTATCTCCGCACGAGCGGCATGAATCTCAAAGGAATGATATTTTCCAACACATTCCCATATTATAGCATACGTGCTGAAAAACAACTTTTTTATTACTCTTCTTCACATTTTGAGAAGGCAACCTGAATATGAACTCATTTTGTATGTTTGTCATAACTGTTCATTAGTTGTGTGAGAAAACCGCTTTCCTAAGGTCGTTGAGCGCTAAGAACACGGGAAACGCTTTATCTCCGCACGAGCAGCATGAAGCCCAAAGGAATGACATTTTCCAACACATTCCTGCATTATAGCATACATGCTGAAAAACAACTTTTTCCTTATTCTTTTTCACATTCCGAACATTAAAATTTAATATCAACTCGTTTTGTATGTTGTACATAACTGTGCGTTAGATGAGTGAGAAAACCGCTTTCCTGAGCTCGTAGAGCGCTAAGAACACGGGAAACGCATTATCTCCGCACGAGCGGCATGGATCTCAAAGGAATGATATTTTCCAACACATTCCTGCATTATAGCATACATGCTGAAAAACAACTTTTTTATTATTCTTATTTACATTTTGAGAAGGCAACCTGAATATGAACTCATTTTGTATGTTTGTCATAACTGTTTATTAGTTGTGTGAGAAAACCGCTTTCCTGAGCTCGTAGAGCGCTAAGAACACAGAAAACGCTTCCCGACCAGCATGAATCTCAAAGGAATTACATTTTCCAACACATTCATGCATTATACCATCCATGCTCAAAACAACTTTTTTGTTAATCTTTCTGCCTCTATGAGCCTGAAAATTGTTTATTACCTCGTTTTTGTATGTTTTACATAACTATGCAATAGGTGTTTGAGAAAACAGACACAAACACTACACATTCTACACTCAAACTCACATGTAAACACAAAGACACATTCGATGCTCAATACATCTTCACATGCATCCAAAATAAACATCCCACACAGAACACATTTTAAATACACACAACAATTCCTTAACACTTACAGACACTCAGTGTCACACACACCACCAAACACATAGGACATGACATACAGATTATATACACACACACACACACACACACACACACACACACACACAAACACACGCACATGACTAAACAACCTTTTTATGTTTCACATAAGGTACACATACTAAACAACACACACACACACTCTCCCAAGAAACCTTCTTGTTCTTCATGTACAGTACTCATACTAAAGAACACACACACACACACACACACACACACACACACACACACACACACACACACACACACACACACAAGCACACACACGCACACACTCACACCAGACACACACACACGTGTTAAACAAATGTCATTATTGCTTAAGAGGTCTAAGACTGCTACAAAATCACACATTGTGAGTGGGCGCAAGTGGTAATGGCGCCCAGGTGCTTGGGGCTGCTCATTGTTTCTTGTAACTGTTTTTTTCTTTTTTTAAAGGCCGGAGTGCGAACATCTTGCCTTTCATTTTCAGAGAGGTGCTTGGTATACAACCAGAGCGGGGTATAGTATATGACGGTCATGGACACACGATTGTTCCTCAACTGACTATGCATGAGGACTATTCATCGTGATGCTGCTGACAATGGTCCAGGAGCACAAGATTGGCTTGAGCGAGCTTGAGGAGATGTTCATCTTCATCAAACGGAGAGTGAGCAGAAGTACGCAACCAAAATTAAATCTTCATTGGCGTGATGTACCGATGTACTTTTTTGGCTTTAAACTTCATTGAGTCATTCATGGCAAACTCCTAGAGCCACTGTTCTGGGTACTTCAACGAATACTCGTATATGCTGAACACACACACACACACACAAACAAACAACCTTTTTATGTTGATATAAGGTACACATACTATGACACATGAACACACACACACACACACACACACACACACACACACACACACACACACAGACACACACACACGTCACACACACATCAAACATTGAACTGATCCTAAACAAACAAAGATCTACTCAAGCATCTGCACCACTACAGTCACCACGAAACCAGGCACACATTAAGTGACAGCTAGCAATGTTGCAACATAGAAAGACACGTCTAGCCATGACGATGCCTTCCACTTATGTCCTATTTGATTAAGAGTTCTTATAGTAATAAAAAGTTGCCCATGTTTTAAAGATTGTTCTTCTTTTTCCCTTAAAAGGATGAAATTAAATCTTCATTGTATCTTGAGTGGCCCGATGTACTTTCGTGGCTTCAAACTTTGGCGGGTGGTTCTAGCTGAGCGCCTACAATCTCTCGGTCTGGGCAGTTCCAGTAATACACACACTTTGAGAATACACAAATACATGTACATGGACAGATATACCACACCCTTTTCACACTATTTGCACACAGACTATACACTTAAAACAGACACAAACACTACACATCCTACACTCACACATACTACAGACACACTCGCACTCACACAACATTATACATGCATACTACACACATATAAACAAAATGCTCACTACACACTCACACACATCCAAAATAAACATACAACTCAGAATACAAATTCAGTCACTCATACCATTCACACACACACACTGAACAAACAAACACACACACGCACACACACACACACACACAGACACACACACACACACGCACGCATGCACACACACACACACGCACACACACACACACACACACACACACACACACACACACACACACACACACACACATCAGGAGCAACCATACTAACTTCTTGCCTTCCATTTTCAGAGAGGTCCGTGGTATACAACCAGAGCGGGGAATAGTAGACACACACTGCTCATCCTACTCATTCTACACAAAGAATGACCTGATCGAGTCCCTGCACCATTACAGTCGCCTCCAAACCAGGCTCATGTTGAGTGACAGTTAGCAGTTGTGCACCAAAAAGACCTGTCCAGCCATTATGATGCCTTACACATATATGTCATATTTGTTTAATAAGAGGCCTTAGAGTGCTAAAAAGACACACTTTGTGAGATCGCCAAAGTGGCAATGGCGCAGATGATTGGGCGTGGTCATTGCTGCTTGTAAATATTTTTCTTTTTGTTCATTTAAAAGGCCGGAGTGCCAACTTCTTGCCTTTCATCTTCAGAGGGGTCTTTGGTATACAACCAGAGAGGGGTATAGTATGTGTCGGCCAGGAACACACGAGTGACCATGCATACGGACTACCCATAGTGACAGCTAGCACTCGCACAACTGTGCACCAGAAAGACACAACCAGCCATTATAATGCCTTAAACATACGTCATATTTGTTTAAGAGGCCTTAGCGTGCTGAAAAGACGCACACGTTGTGAGGAACGACCAAGCCATGATGGAACAGGTGCTTGGGCATGCTCATCGTTGATTCTAATTATTTTCCTTTTTTTTATTTTAAATTGACGCTGACTACATAAAGTGCACATGCAAATGTGCAAACAAGAGCATGACAACAATCATGACACTATGTAGTAGAGTTGAGGTACTGGAATGAGAACCAGTAAACTTTCCTTGTAGATAGCAGCAAAGATAGGAGCCCTGGGTGAGTCTCTTTGTGCAAATAACAAATATTGCGCAAGAAGAGCAATTTCAGTCGGTATGTACAAGTGGTTGTTGATCAGTGTGTGTGTTTATCAGTCCAGACCCTTTTGTTGTGAGAACAGTTTGTGAAGAGTGTGTCTGATGGGTGTGTCTGATCAGCCAGTGTAGATGTCTTGATGGTGTAGATGAGTGATCTTGATTTTCTTCTTTGCTGTCCTCTCTATCCACAGTAGGGGCTGGTGATGCCACAATTCCCAAACCATACGGTGATGCAGCTGCTCAGCATGCTATAGAAGGTGACCAGGATCAGTGATAGTAGCTGCGCCTTCCCAGAAAGAAAAGATACTGTTGGGCTTTCTTGTGTAAGGAGTTGGTGTTTAGTGTTGTTCTCCTCCAGATGGACATGCTGGAATTTGGTACTGTTGACGATCACAAAGGAGCAAAGGAGTGGTGAGAGTGGGCCTCCGTGTGCTCCTGAAGTCGACAATCTCATTTGTCTTGTAGACATTCAGAGACAGGTTGGCCTCTGCCCTTCCTCTCTGTATGCTGACTCGTTGTGCTTGCTGATGAGACCCTCCACGGTCGCTTCATCAGCAATCTTGATGATGTATTTCAATCTGTGTCTTGTCGCTACACAGTCGTGAGTCAGCAGGTGATCAGGCCAAACAGCGTCAGCTTCCCGATCAGGTGAGGGCGGATGATAGAATTGAATCCTGAACTGCACAGCATTCAAAGGTAGGTGTCCTTATTGTCCAAGTGTGAGAGGGCCAGATGGAATGTACTGGAGATGGCATCATCTACAGAACGGTTGGGACCAAACTGCAGTGAATCCAGTGAGGGGGGCAGTAGGGTCATGATGATGGGAGTGAGTGTAACAGGATGGTCACTGAGACAGGACACTCAAGGAAGTCCTGGAAGAAGTTGAGGGTTACCCATCGTAAGACCCACTGTTCTGGGTGAGGCTCTGTGCCTTAGGGTCTTGCTCTTGTAACATGGGTAGATGGTAGACAAATTGGCTGCAGTGAGTAGATTGATCATGTAATCCTAGGATCTTTGTGGGCATAAGGGCAGTTTTTGGCACTACCTCCGTGAGAAAACCTCCTATAAGTCGACCTTTTCGGGCTCAAATCCTATGACTCTATCTGCGCATCAAGAAGGCACGAGTAACCCACACATTTCCATGAACGTATTGCGAACTACTATGGAATGCTCACTTACCTGTACAAGATAGATTTTCGAGCTTCTCCGTGTGCTTCCTGTGCTACAAGCCTGGCTCTAACAAATCTTTCAGAAGACAGCAGCGATAAGCTGAGCCAGGCCGTTCCAGAATACTTACTACAGACTAGCATGGTAAATATATAACATTTATCCTTTCTGACTAGATGCGATAGGGCTAGTTACAGGTTTCTTTTCTCTATCAACAGACCAGAGTTTCCAGTTAATGATTCAGAGAGCACTAGGCTTTTGTCTCTGCTCACCAATTACTGAAGACGTCCTTGTAATTTTCTTTTCCTCTGCGTAGCAATATGTTAAAATTCAGCGGGTCGTCCACTCTGATGTGCGCTTACTTTCAGATGATATCGATAGATATAGCAACCATCAGACAGGAATTGCCCCAGGATGGGTTTCAAGAAGGCCTCAGTGTTTTTAGGGACCTAGTTGCATAATACCTTTTTCCCCATTTTGATCCCGCATCTCCGGGTTATAGGATGAGGCAGCACAAGTAATGTGCTTAATTAAAAAACTATCCAGTCAGTAGTACCCAATGATACCTTTCCGACGCCGGCATGTTACGCTTACTGGAAATAACTCATTCTTTCAGAATATTCTTTATCATGTTTAATGATAAACCTTGAATGTGGTTAAGAACTTGCACAGGACTTGTGGGTGATGCATTCCTGGTGAAGAAAAGCATGACTTTCAGAAATGAAAGGAAATGAAGGAATCACTTAGGACATCAATTGTTTCATTTGAGCAGTCAAAACATATCAAACTATAATCTATACACATATCAATATTATCTATATTGTATGTAGATGTTTATGTTTTCCATGTTTATACAGCATATGTTTTTTTTATTCTTTTTTCATCTTTTATATTCTTTATTTGAATATTTTCTTATTCATAATCTATATGTTTTTATAGACTTCATATTACGTTATTCACATTTCATACTCTTCATTGAATACACTAGTTTCTTTTTGAAATGCTTTTTAATGCATTCTATCATATCTGAAAAAAAGCTACTTTTTTCATTCATTTTAACATTCCTTTTTAACTGTACCCAAATGAGGATAGGTTCCCTGCTGATTCTGGTCCCTCTTAAGGTTTCTTCCTATTACCATCTCAGGGAGTTTTTCCTTGCCACTGTAGCCATCGTTCTCGGCTTGCTCATCAGGGACAGTCTTATCATTTTGATTCATACATGTTCACTTCTCAAACAAACTTATATAATTATTTTGATTGTGTAAAGCTGCTTTGCGACAATGTCAATTGTTAAAAGCGCTATACAAATAAAATTGAATTTTAGTCAATTTTATTGAATTTGAACTCCGTGTCGATACATGAGTGTGTAAATCAGCTTTCAGTTGAAGTAAAAAATTAGATTTCTTGTAATGATTTATTACCAACCTGAAGAAAACGTCATGTAATGCAAACTTATTTTTGATTACCTGACCAAGGTGGTTTAAAGATGCTTCTGTAAACAGACGCATGTGCAATAATAATTTATAAATAGTGTGACAAAAAATATTTTGCTGAACTTTATTTTACTTAACGAATTACAAGTGTTAAAAAATCTTTTTGATTCTAAGCTGAACAACGAAGAACTCATCTGCGATAATCGATGCGTTAAAGAATGTCCTTTGTTTAAATGTTCTTTTTCACTTTGTTGAAAATTTGAGGGTATGTCAAAACAAATTTTATGGTACAGTAAATCACCACATTTGTTATCACCATTTATCATAAAAATGTCATCAATGTGTTTGAGTTGCTAGGACTTGATCATGTAAGATGTTTCAAGAATTCCTTTTTCTTCTGGATAGCATAGTTCACACTCGAAGAAATACTTTCAATTTAGTAGACTAAAGAGACAGGTGACTGAAGGGTCGCATCAGTGGGGATAATGTTAACTCCAGAAATAATGGACAGTGGATTTTCTTGCAAAGACAATTGCATGGCAAAAACAACCATACGAATAATGCACATAAAAACTGTAGTAAAATGTCTTTCAGAACAGATTACTTCATTAGGAAAATCATCCGAAATTATTAGAATACGACTCAATTATGTCATATGTCATATTATAAGACATTCAGAGACAGATTGGCCTCTGCCCTTTCCTCTCCGTATGCTGACTCGTTGTGCTTGCTGATGAGACCCTCCACTGTCGTTTCATCAGCAGTCTTGATGATGTATAATAATTTATAATAATAATTTATCAATAGTGTGACAAAAAATATTTTGTTTATTTATTTCTTTATTTTACTTAACGAATTACAAGTGTTAAAAAATCTTTTGGATTCTAAGCTGAATAACGAAGAACTCACCTGCGTTCATCGATGCGTTAAAGAATGTCCTTTGTTTAAATATTCTTTTTCACTTTGTTGAAAATTTGAGGGTATGTCAAAACAAAATTTATGTATGTCTAAAATTTGTTTTGACATACCCTCAAATTTTCAACAAAGGGAAAAAGAATATTTAAACAAAGGACATTCTTTAACGCATTCTTTAATGGATTACTGTACCATAAAATTTGTTTTGACATACCCCCATTTGTTATCACCATTCATCATTTATTTAGCATACATGGTGATAAACAACTTTTTTCTTATTCTTATTCAAATTTTGAGCATATATTTCAAATAATGACATTTTCCTACACATTCATGCATTATAGCACACATGCTTTAAAACAACTTTTTTTCTCATTCTTTTTTCTCATTTAGAGCATGCAACCTGAATATGAACTCATTTTGTATTTTGTTTAAAATAAGTATGAATCTCAAAGGAATGATATTATCCAACACATTCATGCATAATACCATACATGCTCAAAAACAACTTTTTTCTTATTCTTATTTTCATTTTGAGAATGCAACCTGAATATGAACTCATTTTGTATGTTTGTCATAACAGTTTATTAGATGTGTGAGAAAACCACTTTCCTGAGGTCGTAGAGCGCTAAGAACACGGGAAACGCTTTATCTCCGCACGAGCAGCATTTATGAGATTTATCTCAAAGGAATGATATTTTCCAACACATTACTGCATTATACCATACAAGCTGAAAAACAACTTTTTTTCTTATTCTTTTTCACATTCTGAACATAAAAATTTAATATCAACTCGTTTTGTATGTTGTACATAACTGTGCGTTAGATGAGTGAGAAAACCGCTTTCCTGAGTTCGTAGAGCGCTAAGAACACGGGAAACGCATTATCTCCGCACGAGCGGCATGAATCTCAAAGGAATGATATTTTCCAACACATTGCTGTATTATAGCATACGTGCTGAAAAACAACTTTTTTATTACTCTTCTTCACATTTTGAGAAGGCAACCTGAATATGAACTCATTTTGTATGTTTGTCATAATTGTGCATTAGTTGTGTGGGAAAACCGCTTTCCTGAGGTCGTTGAGCGCTAAGAACACGGGAAACGCTTTATCTCCGCACGAGCAGCATGAAACCCAAAGGAATGACATTTTCTAATACATTCCTGCATTATAGCATACATGCTGAAAAACAACTTTTTCCTTATTCTTTTTCACATTCTGAACATAAAAATTTTATATCAACTCGTTTTGTATGTTGTACATAACTGTGCGTTAGATGAGTGAGAAAACCGCTTTCCTGAGCTCGTAGAGCGCTAAGAACACGGGAAACGCTTTATCTCCGCACGAGCAGCATGAAGCCCAAAGGAATGACATTTTCCAACACATTCCTGCATTATAGCATACATGCTGAAAAACAACTTTTTCCTTATTCTTTTTCACATTCTGAACATAAAAATTTAATATCAACTCGTTTTGTATGTTGTACATAACTGTGCGTTAGATGAGCGAGAAAACCGCTTTCCTGAGTTCGTAGAGCGCTAAGAACACGGGAAACGCATTATCTCCGCACGAGCGGCATGAATCTCAAAGGAATGATATTTTCCAACACATTCCCATATTATAGCATACGTGCTGAAAAACAACTTTTTTATTACTCTTCTTCACATTTTGAGAAGGCAACCTGAATATGAACTCATTTTGTATGTTTGTCATAATTGTGCATTAGTTGTGTGGGAAAACCGCTTTCCTGAGGTCGTTGAGCGCTAAGAACACGGGAAACGCTTTATCTCCGCACGAGCAGCATGAAACCCAAAGGAATGACATTTTCCAATACATTCCTGCATTATAGCATACATGCTGAAAAACAACTTTTTCCTTTTTCTTTTTCACATTCTGAACATAAAAATTTAATATCAACTCTTTTTGTATGTTGTAAATAACTGTGCGTTAGATGAGTGAGAAAACCGCTTTCCTGAGCTCGTAGAGCGCTAAGAACACGGGAAACGCATTATCTCCGCACGAGCAGCATGAAGCCCAAAGGAATGACATTTTCCAACACATTCCTGCATTATAGCATACATGCTGAAAAACAACTTTTTCCTTATTCTTTTTCACATTCTGAACATAAAAATTTAATATCAACTCGTTTTGTATATTGTACATAACTGTGCGTTAGATGAGTGAGAAAACCGCTTTCCTGAGCTCGTAGAGCGCTAAGAACACGGGAAACGCTTTATCTCCGCACGAGCAGCATGAAGCCCAAAGGAATGACATTTTCCAACACATTCCTGCATTATAGCATACATGCTGAAAAACAACTTTTTCCTTATTCTTTTTCACATTCTGAACATAAAAATTTAATATCAACTCGTTTTGTATGTTGTACATAACTGTGCGTTAGATGAGTGAGAAAACCGCTTTCCTGAGCTCGTAGAGCGCTAAGAACACGGGAAACGCATTATCTCCGCATGAGCGGCATGGATCTCAAAGGAATGATATTTTCCAACACATTCATGCATTATAGCATACATGCTGAATAACAACTTTTTTATTATTCTTATTCACATTTTGAGAAGGCAACCTGAATATGAACTCATTTTGTATGTTTGTCATAACTGTTCATTAGTTGTGTGAGAAAACCGCTTTCCTAAGGTCGTTGAGCGCTAAGAACACGGGAAACGCTTTATCTCCGCACGAGCAGCATGAAGCCCAAAGGAATGACATTTTCCAACACATTCCTGCATTATAGCATACATGCTGAAAAACAACTTTTTCCTTATTCTTTTTCACATTCTGAACATTAAAATTTAATATCAACTCGTTTTGTATGTTGTACATAACTGTGCGTTAGATGAGTGAGAAAACCGCTTTCCTGAGCTCGTAGAGCGCTAAGAACACGGGAAACGCATTATCTCCGCACGAGCGGCATGGATCTCAAAGGAATGATATTTTCCAACACATTCATGCATTATAGCATACATGCTGAAAAACAACTTTTTTATTATTCTTATTTACATTTTGAGAAGGCAACCTGAATATGAACTCATTTTGTATGTTTGTCATAACTGTTTATTAGTTGTGTGAGAAAACCGCTTTCCTGAGCTCGTAGAGCGCTAAGAACACAGAAAACGCTTCCCGACCAGCATGAATCTCAAAGGAATTACATTTTCCAACACATTCATGCATTATACCATCCATGCTCAAAACAACTTTTTTGTTAATCTTTCTGCCTCTATGAGCCTGAAAATTGTTTATTACCTCGTTTTTGTATGTTTTACATAACTATGCAATAGGTGTTTGAGAAAACAGACACAAACACTACACATTCTACACTCAAACTCACATGTAAACACAAAGACACATTCGATGCTCAATACATCTTCACATGCATCCAAAATAAACATCCCACACAGAACACATTTTAAATACACACAACAATTCCTTAACACTTACAGACACTCAGTGTCACACACACCACCAAACACATAGGACATGACATACAGATTATATACACACACACACACACACACACACACACACACACACAAACACACGCACATGACTAAACAACCTTTTTATGTTTCACATAAGGTACACATACTAAACAAACACACACACACACTCTCCCAAGAAACCTTCTTGTTCTTCATGTACAGTACTCATACTAAAGAAACACACACACACACACACACACACACACACACACACACACACACACACACACACACACACACACACACACACACACACACACAAGCACACACACGCACACACTCACACCAGACACACACACACGTGTTAAACAAATGTCATTATTGCTTAAGAGGTCTAAGACTGCTACAAAATCACACATTGTGAGTGGGCGCAAGTGGTAATGGCGCCCAGGTGCTTGGGGCTGCTCATTGTTTCTTGTAACTGTTTTTTTCTTTTTTTAAAGGCCGGAGTGCGAACATCTTGCCTTTCATTTTCAGAGAGGTGCTTGGTATACAACCAGAGCGGGGTATAGTATATGACGGTCATGGACACACGATTGTTCCTCAACTGACTATGCATGAGGACTATTCATCGTGATGCTGCTGACAATGGTCCAGGAGCACAAGATTGGCTTGAGCGAGCTTGAGGAGATGTTCATCTTCATCAAACGGAGAGTGAGCAGAAGTACGCAACCAAAATTAAATCTTCATTGGCGTGATGTACCGATGTACTTTTTTGGCTTTAAACTTCATTGAGTCATTCATGGCAAACTCCTAGAGCCACTGTTCTGGGTACTTCAACGAATACTCGTATATGCTGAACACACACACACACACACAAACAAACAACCTTTTTATGTTGATATAAGGTACACATACTATGACACATGAACACACACACACACACACACACACACACACACACACACACACACACACACACACACACACACACACACACACACACACACACACACAGAGACACACACACACGTCACACACACATCAAACATTGAACTGATCCTAAACAAACAAAGATCTACTCAAGCATCTGCACCACTACAGTCACCACGAAACCAGGCACACATTAAGTGACAGCTAGCAATGTTGCAACATAGAAAGACACGTCTAGCCATGACGATGCCTTCCACTTATGTCCTATTTGATTAAGAGTTCTTATAGTAATAAAAAGTTGCCCATGTTTTAAAGATTGTTCTTCTTTTTCCCTTAAAAGGATGAAATTAAATCTTCATTGTATCTTGAGTGGCCCGATGTACTTTCGTGGCTTCAAACTTTGGCGGGTGGTTCTAGCTGAGCGCCTACAATCTCTCGGTCTGGGCAGTTCCAGTAATACACACACTTTGAGAATACACAAATACATGTACATGGACAGATATACCACACCCTTTTCACACTATTTGCACACAGACTATACACTTAAAACAGACACAAACACTACACATCCTACACTCACACATACTACAGACACACTCGCACTCACACAACATTATACATGCATACTACACACATATAAACAAAATGCTCACTACACACTCACACACATCCAAAATAAACATACAACTCAGAATACAAATTCAGTCACTCATACCATTCACACACACACACTGAACAAACAAACACACACACGCACACACACACACACACACAGACACACACACACACACGCACGCATGCACACACACACACACGCACACACACACACACACACACACACACACACACACACACACACACACACACACACATCAGGAGCAACCATACTAACTTCTTGCCTTCCATTTTCAGAGAGGTCCGTGGTATACAACCAGAGCGGGGAATAGTAGACACACACTGCTCATCCTACTCATTCTACACAAAGAATGACCTGATCGAGTCCCTGCACCATTACAGTCGCCTCCAAACCAGGCTCATGTTGAGTGACAGTTAGCAGTTGTGCACCAAAAAGACCTGTCCAGCCATTATGATGCCTTACACATATATGTCATATTTGTTTAATAAGAGGCCTTAGAGTGCTAAAAAGACACACTTTGTGAGATCGCCAAAGTGGCAATGGCGCAGATGATTGGGCGTGGTCATTGCTGCTTGTAAATATTTTTCTTTTTGTTCATTTAAAAGGCCGGAGTGCCAACTTCTTGCCTTTCATCTTCAGAGGGGTCTTTGGTATACAACCAGAGAGGGGTATAGTATGTGTCGGCCAGGAACACACGAGTGACCATGCATACGGACTACCCATAGTGACAGCTAGCACTCGCACAACTGTGCACCAGAAAGACACAACCAGCCATTATAATGCCTTAAACATACGTCATATTTGTTTAAGAGGCCTTAGCGTGCTGAAAAGACGCACACGTTGTGAGGAACGACCAAGCCATGATGGAACAGGTGCTTGGGCATGCTCATCGTTGATTCTAATTATTTTCCTTTTTTTTATTTTAAATTGACGCTGACTACATAAAGTGCACATGCAAATGTGCAAACAAGAGCATGACAACAATCATGACACTATGTAGTAGAGTTGAGGTACTGGAATGAGAACCAGTAAACTTTCCTTGTAGATAGCAGCAAAGATAGGAGCCCTGGGTGAGTCTCTTTGTGCAAATAACAAATATTGCGCAAGAAGAGCAATTTCAGTCGGTATGTACAAGTGGTTGTTGATCAGTGTGTGTGTTTATCAGTCCAGACCCTTTTGTTGTGAGAACAGTTTGTGAAGAGTGTGTCTGATGGGTGTGTCTGATCAGCCAGTGTAGATGTCTTGATGGTGTAGATGAGTGATCTTGATTTTCTTCTTTGCTGTCCTCTCTATCCACAGTAGGGGCTGGTGATGCCACAATTCCCAAACCATACGGTGATGCAGCTGCTCAGCATGCTATAGAAGGTGACCAGGATCAGTGATAGTAGCTGCGCCTTCCCAGAAAGAAAAGATACTGTTGGGCTTTCTTGTGTAAGGAGTTGGTGTTTAGTGTTGTTCTCCTCCAGATGGACATGCTGGAATTTGGTACTGTTGACGATCACAAAGGAGCAAAGGAGTGGTGAGAGTGGGCCTCCGTGTGCTCCTGAAGTCGACAATCTCATTTGTCTTGTAGACATTCAGAGACAGGTTGGCCTCTGCCCTTCCTCTCTGTATGCTGACTCGTTGTGCTTGCTGATGAGACCCTCCACGGTCGCTTCATCAGCAATCTTGATGATGTATTTCAATCTGTGTCTTGTCGCTACACAGTCGTGAGTCAGCAGGTGATCAGGCCAAACAGCGTCAGCTTCCCGATCAGGTGAGGGCGGATGATAGAATTGAATCCTGAACTGCACAGCATTCAAAGGTAGGTGTCCTTATTGTCCAAGTGTGAGAGGGCCAGATGGAATGTACTGGAGATGGCATCATCTACAGAACGGTTGGGACCAAACTGCAGTGAATCCAGTGAGGGGGGCAGTAGGGTCATGATGATGGGAGTGAGTGTAACAGGATGGTCACTGAGACAGGACACTCAAGGAAGTCCTGGAAGAAGTTGAGGGTTACCCATCGTAAGACCCACTGTTCTGGGTGAGGCTCTGTGCCTTAGGGTCTTGCTCTTGTAACATGGGTAGATGGTAGACAAATTGGCTGCAGTGAGTAGATTGATCATGTAATCCTAGGATCTTTGTGGGCATAAGGGCAGTTTTTGGCACTACCTCCGTGAGAAAACCTCCTATAAGTCGACCTTTTCGGGCTCAAATCCTATGACTCTATCTGCGCATCAAGAAGGCACGAGTAACCCACACATTTCCATGAACGTATTGCGAACTACTATGGAATGCTCACTTACCTGTACAAGATAGATTTTCGAGCTTCTCCGTGTGCTTCCTGTGCTACAAGCCTGGCTCTAACAAATCTTTCAGAAGACAGCAGCGATAAGCTGAGCCAGGCCGTTCCAGAATACTTACTACAGACTAGCATGGTAAATATATAACATTTATCCTTTCTGACTAGATGCGATAGGGCTAGTTACAGGTTTCTTTTCTCTATCAACAGACCAGAGTTTCCAGTTAATGATTCAGAGAGCACTAGGCTTTTGTCTCTGCTCACCAATTACTGAAGACGTCCTTGTAATTTTCTTTTCCTCTGCGTAGCAATATGTTAAAATTCAGCGGGTCGTCCACTCTGATGTGCGCTTACTTTCAGATGATATCGATAGATATAGCAACCATCAGACAGGAATTGCCCCAGGATGGGTTTCAAGAAGGCCTCAGTGTTTTTAGGGACCTAGTTGCATAATACCTTTTTCCCCATTTTGATCCCGCATCTCCGGGTTATAGGATGAGGCAGCACAAGTAATGTGCTTAATTAAAAAACTATCCAGTCAGTAGTACCCAATGATACCTTTCCAACGCCGGCATGTTACGCTTACTGGAAATAACTCATTCTTTCAGAATATTCTTTATCATGTTTAATGATAAACCTTGAATGTGGTTAAGAACTTGCACAGGACTTGTGGGTGATGCATTCCTGGTGAAGAAAAGCATGACTTTCAGAAATGAAAGGAAATGAAGGAATCACTTAGGACATCAATTGTTTCATTTGAGCAGTCAAAACATATCAAACTATAATCTATACACATATCAATATTATCTATATTGTATGTAGATGTTTATGTTTTCCATGTTTATACAGCATATGTTTTTTTTATTCTTTTTCATCTTTTATATTCTTTATTTGAATATTTTCTTATTCATAATCTATATGTTTTTATAGACTTCATATTACGTTATTCACATTTCATACTCTTCATTGAATACACTAGTTTCTTTTTGAAATGCTTTTTAATGCATTCTATCATATCTGAAAAAAAGCTACTTTTTTCATTCATTTTAACATTCCTTTTTAACTGTACCCAAATGAGGATAGGTTCCCTGCTGATTCTGGTCCCTCTTAAGGTTTCTTCCTATTACCATCTCAGGGAGTTTTTCCTTGCCACTGTAGCCATCGTTCTCGGCTTGCTCATCAGGGACAGTCTTATCATTTTGATTCATACATGTTCACTTCTCAAACAAACTTATATAATTATTTTGATTGTGTAAAGCTGCTTTGCGACAATGTCAATTGTTAAAAGCGCTATACAAATAAAATTGAATTTTAGTCAATTTTATTGAATTTGAACTCCGTGTCGATACATGAGTGTGTAAATCAGCTTTCAGTTGAAGTAAAAAATTAGATTTCTTGTAATGATTTATTACCAACCTGAAGAAAACGTCATGTAATGCAAACTTATTTTTGATTACCTGACCAAGGTGGTTTAAAGATGCTTCTGTAAACAGACGCATGTGCAATAATAATTTATAAATAGTGTGACAAAAAATATTTTGCTGAACTTTATTTTACTTAACGAATTACAAGTGTTAAAAAATCTTTTTGATTCTAAGCTGAACAACGAAGAACTCATCTGCGATAATCGATGCGTTAAAGAATGTCCTTTGTTTAAACGTTCTTTTTCACTTTGTTGAAAATTTGAGGGTATGTCAAAACAAATTTTATGGTACAGTAAATCACCACATTTGTTATCACCATTTATCATAAAAATGTCATCAATGTGTTTGAGTTGCTAGGACTTGATCATGTAAGATGTTTCAAGAATTCCTTTTTCTTCTGGATAGCATAGTTCACTTAAGAAAGCAAGAAATACTTTCAATTTAGTAGACTAAAGAGACAGGTGACTGAAGGGTCGCATCAGTGGGGATAATGTTAACTCCAGAAATAATGGACAGTGGATTTTCTTGCAAAGACAATTGCATGGCAAAAACAACCATACGAATAATGCACATAAAAACTGTAGTAAAATGTCTTTCAGAACAGATTACTTCATTAGGAAAATCATCCGAAATTATTAGAATACGACTCAATTATGTCATATGTCATATTATAAGACATTCAGAGACAGATTGGCCTCTGCCCTTTCCTCTCCGTATGCTGACTCGTTGTGCTTGCTGATGAGACCCTCCACTGTCGTTTCATCAGCAGTCTTGATGATGTATAATAATTTATAATAATAATTTATCAATAGTGTGACAAAAAATATTTTGTTTATTTATTTCTTTATTTTACTTAACGAATTACAAGTGTTAAAAAATCTTTTGGATTCTAAGCTGAATAACGAAGAACTCACCTGCGTTCATCGATGCGTTAAAGAATGTCCTTTGTTTAAATATTCTTTTTCACTTTGTTGAAAATTTGAGGGTATGTCAAAACAAAATTTATGTATGTCTAAAATTTGTTTTGACATACCCTCAAATTTTCAACAAAGGGAAAAAGAATATTTAAACAAAGGACATTCTTTAACGCATTCTTTAATGGATTACTGTACCATAAAATTTGTTTTGACATACCCCCATTTGTTATCACCATTCATCATTTATTTAGCATACATGGTGATAAACAACTTTTTTCTTATTCTTATTCAAATTTTGAGCATATATTTCAAATAATGACATTTTCCTACACATTCATGCATTATAGCACACATGCTTTAAAACAACTTTTTTTCTCATTCTTTTTTCTCATTTAGAGCATGCAACCTGAATATGAACTCATTTTGTATTTTGTTTAAAATAAGTATGAATCTCAAAGGAATGATATTATCCAACACATTCATGCATAATACCATACATGCTCAAAAACAACTTTTTTCTTATTCTTATTTTCATTTTGAGAATGCAACCTGAATATGAACTCATTTTGTATGTTTGTCATAACAGTTTATTAGATGTGTGAGAAAACCACTTTCCTGAGGTCGTAGAGCGCTAAGAACACGGGAAACGCTTTATCTCCGCACGAGCAGCATTTATGAGATTTATCTCAAAGGAATGATATTTTCCAACACATTACTGCATTATACCATACAAGCTGAAAAACAACTTTTTTTCTTATTCTTTTTCACATTCTGAACATAAAATTTTAATATCAACTCGTTTTGTATGTTGTACATAACTGTGCGTTAGATGAGTGAGAAAACCGCTTTCCTGAGTTCGTAGAGCGCTAAGAACACGGGAAACGCATTATCTCCGCACGAGCGGCATGAATCTCAAAGGAATGATATTTTCCAACACATTCCTGTATTATAGCATACGTGCTGAAAAACAACTTTTTTATTACTCTTCTTCACATTTTGAGAAGGCAACCTGAATATGAACTCATTTTGTATGTTTGTCATAATTGTGCATTAGTTGTGTGGGAAAACCGCTTTCCTGAGGTCGTTGAGCGCTAAGAACACGGGAAACGCTTTATCTCCGCACGAGCAGCATGAAACCCAAAGGAATGACATTTTCCAATACATTCCTGCATTATAGCATACATGCTGAAAAACAACTTTTTCCTTATTCTTTTTCACATTCTGAACATAAAAATTTAATATCAACTCTTTTTGTATGTTGTACATAACTGTGCGTTAGATGAGTGAGAAAACCGCTTTCCTGAGCTCGTAGAGCGCTAAGAACACGGGAAACGCTTTATCTCCGCACGAGCAGCATGAAGCCCAAAGGAATGACATTTTCCAACACATTCCTGCATTATAGCATACATGCTGAAAAACAACTTTTTCCTTATTCTTTTTCACATTCTGAACATAAAAATTTAATATCAACTCGTTTTGTATGTTGTACATAACTGTGCGTTAGATGAGTGAGAAAACCGCTTTCCTGAGCTCGTAGAGCGCTAAGAACACGGGAAACGCTTTATCTCCGCACGAGCAGCATGAAGCCCAAAGGAATGACATTTTCCAACACATTCCTGCATTATAGCATACATGCTGAAAAACAACTTTTTCCTTATTCTTTTTCACATTCTGAACATAAAAATTTAATATCAACTCGTTTTGTATGTTATACATAACTGTGCGTTAGATGAGTGAGAAAACCGCTTTCCTGAGTTCGTAGAGCGCTAAGAACACGGGAAACGCATTATCTCCGCACGAGCGGCATGAATCTCAAAGGAATGATATTTTTCAAAACATTCCTGTATTATAGCATACGTGATGAAAAACAACTTTTTTATTACTCTTATTCACATTTTGAGAAGGCAACCTGAATATGAACTCATTTTGTATGTTTGTCATAACTGTTCATTAGTTGTGTGAGAAAACCGCTTTCCTAAGGTCGTTGAGCGCTAAGAACACGGGAAACGCTTTATCTCCGCACGAGCAGCATGAAGCCCAAAGGAATGACATTTTCCAACACATTCCTGCATTATAGCATACATGCTGAAAAACAACTTTTTCCTTATTCTTTTTCACATTCTGAACATAGAAATTTAATATCAACTCGTTTTGTATATTGTACATAACTGTGCGTTAGATGAGTGAGAAAACCGCTTTCCTGAGTTCGTAGAGCGCTAAGAACACGGGAAACGCATTATCTCCGCACGAGCGGCATGAATCTCAAAGGAATGATATTTTTCAAAACATTCCTGTATTATAGCATACGTGATGAAAAACAACTTTTTTATTACTCTTATTCACATTTTGAGAAGGCAACCTGAATATGAACTCATTTTGTATGTTTGTCATAACTGTTCATTAGTTGTGTGAGAAAACCGCTTTCCTAAGGTCGTTGAGCGCTAAGAACACGGGAAACGCTTTATCTCCGCACGAGCAGCATGAAGCCCAAAGGAATGACATTTTCCAACACATTCCTGCATTATAGCATACATGCTGAAAAACAACTTTTTCCTTATTCTTTTTCACATTCTGAACATAAAAATTTAATATCAACTCGTTTTGTATGTTGTACATAACTGTGCGTTAGATGAGTGAGAAAACCGCTTTCCTGAGCTCGTAGAGCGCTAAGAACACGGGAAACGCATTATCTCCGCATGAGCGGCATGGATCTCAAAGGAATGATATTTTCCAACACATTCATGCATTATAGCATACATGCTGAAAACAACTTTTTTATTATTCTTATTCACATTTTGAGAAGGCAACCTGAATATGAACTCATTTTGTATGTTTGTCATAACTGTTCATTAGTTGTGTGAGAAAACCGCTTTCCTAAGGTCGTTGAGCGCTAAGAACACGGGAAACGCTTTATCTCCGCACGAGCAGCATGAAGCCCAAAGGAATGACATTTTCCAACACATTCCTGCATTATAGCATACATGCTGAAAAACAACTTTTTCCTTATTCTTTTTCACATTCTGAACATTAAAATTTAATATCAACTCGTTTTGTATGTTGTACATAACTGTGCGTTAGATGAGTGAGAAAACCGCTTTCCTGAGCTCGTAGAGCGCTAAGAACACGGGAAACGCATTATCTCCGCACGAGCGGCATGGATCTCAAAGGAATGATATTTTCCAACACATTCCTGCATTATAGCATACATGCTGAAAAACAACTTTTTTATTATTCTTATTTACATTTTGAGAAGGCAACCTGAATATGAACTCATTTTGTATGTTTGTCATAACTGTTTATTAGTTGTGTGAGAAAACCGCTTTCCTGAGCTCGTAGAGCGCTAAGAACACAGAAAACGCTTCCCGACCAGCATGAATCTCAAAGGAATTACATTTTCCAACACATTCATGCATTATACCATCCATGCTCAAAACAACTTTTTTGTTAATCTTTCTGCCTCTATGAGCCTGAAAATTGTTTATTACCTCGTTTTTGTATGTTTTACATAACTATGCAATAGGTGTTTGAGAAAACAGACACAAACACTACACATTCTACACTCAAACTCACATGTAAACACAAAGACACATTCGATGCTCAATACATCTTCACATGCATCCAAAATAAACATCCCACACAGAACACATTTTAAATACACACAACAATTCCTTAACACTTACAGACACTCAGTGTCACACACACCACCAAACACATAGGACATGACATACAGATTATATACACACACACACACCACACACACACACACACACACACAAACACACGCACATGACTAAACAACCTTTTTATGTTTCACATAAGGTACACATACTAAACAAACACACACACACTCTCCCAAGAAACCTTCTTGTTCTTCAAGTACAGTACTCATACTAAAGAAACACACACACACACACACACACACACACACACACACACACACACACACACACACACACACACAAGCACACACACGCACACACTCACACCAGACACACACACACGTGTTAAACAAATGTCATTATTGCTTAAGAGGTCTAAGACTGCTACAAAATCACACATTGTGAGTGGGCGCAAGTGGTAATGGCGCCCAGGTGCTTGGGGCTGCTCATTGTTTCTTGTAACTGTTTTTTTCTTTTTTTAAAGGCCGGAGTGCGAACATCTTGCCTTTCATTTTCAGAGAGGTGCTTGGTATACAACCAGAGCGGGGTATAGTATATGACGGTCATGGACACACGATTGTTCCTCAACTGACTATGCATGAGGACTATTCATCGTGATGCTGCTGACAATGGTCCAGGAGCACAAGATTGGCTTGAGCGAGCTTGAGGAGATGTTCATCTTCATCAAACGGAGAGTGAGCAGAAGTACGCAACCAAAATTAAATCTTCATTGGCGTGATGTACCGATGTACTTTTTTGGCTTTAAACTTCATTGAGTCATTCATGGCAAACTCCTAGAGCCACTGTTCTGGGTACTTCAACGAATACTCGTATATGCTGACACACACACACACACACACAAACAAACAACCTTTTTATGTTGATATAAGGTACACATACTATGACACATGACACACACACACACACACACACACACACACACACACACACACACACACACACACAGAGACACACACACACGTCACACACACATCAAACATTGAACTGATCCTAAACAAACAAAGATCTACTCAAGCATCTGCACCACTACAGTCACCACGAAACCAGGCACACATTAAGTGACAGCTAGCAATGTTGCAACATAGAAAGACACGTCTAGCCATGACGATGCCTTCCACTTATGTCCTATTTGATTAAGAGTTCTTATAGTAATAAAAAGTTGCCCATGTTTTAAAGATTGTTCTTCTTTTTCCCTTAAAAGGATGAAATTAAATCTTCATTGTATCTTGAGTGGCCCGATGTACTTTCGTGGCTTCAAACTTTGGCGGGTGGTTCTAGCTGAGCGCCTACAATCTCTCGGTCTGGGCAGTTCCAGTAATACACACACTTTGAGAATACACAAATACATGTACATGGACAGATATACCACACCCTTTTCACACTATTTGCACACAGACTATACACTTAAAACAGACACAAACACTACACATCCTACACTCACACATACTACAGACACACTCGCACTCACACAACATTATACATGCATACTACACACATATAAACAAAATGCTCACTACACACTCACACACATCCAAAATAAACATACAACCCAGAATACAAATTCAGTCACTCATACCATTCACACACACACACTGAACAAACAAACACACACACGCACACACACACACACACACACAGACACACACACACGCACGCATGCACACACACACACACGCACACACACACACACACACACACACACACACACACACACACACACACACACACACACACACACATACACACACACATCAGGAGCAACCATACTAACTTCTTGCCTTCCATTTTCAGAGAGGTCCGTGGTATACAACCAGAGCGGGGAATAGTAGACACACACTGCTCATCCTACTCATTCTACACAAAGAATGACCTGATCGAGTCCCTGCACCATTACAGTCGCCTCCAAACCAGGCTCATGTTGAGTGACAGTTAGCAGTTGTGCACCAAAAAGACCTGTCCAGCCATTATGATGCCTTACACATATATGTCATATTTGTTTAATAAGAGGCCTTAGAGTGCTAAAAAGACACACTTTGTGAGATCGCCAAAGTGGCAATGGCGCAGATGATTGGGCGTGGTCATTGCTGCTTGTAAATATTTTTCTTTTTGTTCATTTAAAAGGCCGGAGTGCCAACTTCTTGCCTTTCATCTTCAGAGGGGTCTTTGGTATACAACCAGAGAGGGGTATAGTATGTGTCGGCCAGGAACACACGAGTGACCATGCATACGGACTACCCATAGTGACAGCTAGCACTCGCACAACTGTGCACCAGAAAGACACAACCAGCCATTATAATGCCTTAAACATACGTCATATTTGTTTAAGAGGCCTTAGCGTGCTGAAAAGACGCACACGTTGTGAGGAACGACCAAGCCATGATGGAACAGGTGCTTGGGCATGCTCATCGTTGATTCTAATTATTTTCCTTTTTTTTATTTTAAATTGACGCTGACTACATAAAGTGCACATGCAAATGTGCAAACAAGAGCATGACAACAATCATGACACTATGTAGTAGAGTTGAGGTACTGGAATGAGAACCAGTAAACTTTCCTTGTAGATAGCAGCAAAGATAGGAGCCCTGGGTGAGTCTCTTTGTGCAAATAACAAATATTGCGCAAGAAGAGCAATTTCAGTCGGTATGTACAAGTGGTTGTTGATCAGTGTGTGTGTTTATCAGTCCAGACCCTTTTGTTGTGAGAACAGTTTGTGAAGAGTGTGTCTGATGGGTGTGTCTGATCAGCCAGTGTAGATGTCTTGATGGTGTAGATGAGTGATCTTGATTTTCTTCTTTGCTGTCCTCTCTATCCACAGTAGGGGCTGGTGATGCCACAATTCCCAAACCATACGGTGATGCAGCTGCTCAGCATGCTATAGAAGGTGACCAGGATCAGTGATAGTAGCTGCGCCTTCCCAGAAAGAAAAGATACTGTTGGGCTTTCTTGTGTAAGGAGTTGGTGTTTAGTGTTGTTCTCCTCCAGATGGACATGCTGGAATTTGGTACTGTTGACGATCACAAAGGAGCAAAGGAGTGGTGAGAGTGGGCCTCCGTGTGCTCCTGAAGTCGACAATCTCATTTGTCTTGTAGACATTCAGAGACAGGTTGGCCTCTGCCCTTCCTCTCTGTATGCTGACTCGTTGTGCTTGCTGATGAGACCCTCCACGGTCGCTTCATCAGCAATCTTGATGATGTATTTCAATCTGTGTCTTGTCGCTACACAGTCGTGAGTCAGCAGGTGATCAGGCCAAACAGCGTCAGCTTCCCGATCAGGTGAGGGCGGATGATAGAATTGAATCCTGAACTGCACAGCATTCAAAGGTAGGTGTCCTTATTGTCCAAGTGTGAGAGGGCCAGATGGAATGTACTGGAGATGGCATCATCTACAGAACGGTTGGGACCAAACTGCAGTGAATCCAGTGAGGGGGGCAGTAGGGTCATGATGATGGGAGTGAGTGTAACAGGATGGTCACTGAGACAGGACACTCAAGGAAGTCCTGGAAGAAGTTGAGGGTTACCCATCGTAAGACCCACTGTTCTGGGTGAGGCTCTGTGCCTTAGGGTCTTGCTCTTGTAACATGGGTAGATGGTAGACAAATTGGCTGCAGTGAGTAGATTGATCATGTAATCCTAGGATCTTTGTGGGCATAAGGGCAGTTTTTGGCACTACCTCCGTGAGAAAACCTCCTATAAGCGACCTTTTCGGGCTCAAATCCTATGACTCTATCTGCGCATCAAGAAGGCACGAGTAACCCACACATTTCCATGAACGTATTGCGAACTACTATGGAATGCTCACTTACCTGTACAAGATAGATTTTCGAGCTTCTCCGTGTGCTTCCTGTGCTACAAGCCTGGCTCTAACAAATCTTTCAGAAGACAGCAGCGATAAGCTGAGCCAGGCCGTTCCAGAATACTTACTACAGACTAGCATGGTAAATATATAACATTTATCCTTTCTGACTAGATGCGATAGGGCTAGTTACAGGTTTCTTTTCTCTATCAACAGACCAGAGTTTCCAGTTAATGATTCAGAGAGCACTAGGCTTTTGTCTCTGCTCACCAATTACTGAAGACGTCCTTGTAATTTTCTTTTCCTCTGCGTAGCAATATGTTAAAATTCAGCGGGTCGTCCACTCTGATGTGCGCTTACTTTCAGATGATATCGATAGATATAGCAACCATCAGACAGGAATTGCCCCAGGATGGGTTTCAAGAAGGCCTCAGTGTTTTTAGGGACCTAGTTGCATAATACCTTTTTCCCCATTTTGATCCCGCATCTCCGGGTTATAGGATGAGGCAGCACAAGTAATGTGCTTAATTAAAAAACTATCCAGTCAGTAGTACCCAATGATACCTTTCC
>QNUK01001832.1:0-26317 GCA_013621035.1 Clarias magur | reverse complement strand
CACACACACACACACACACACACACACACACGCATACACATTCACTCAGATAAGCCATTGACATGCACTAGGAGTTTTGGTAGATTTCCAGTGAATCAGAATACGGCCCCTAGCTATTAAAGAGGTCAATGCCAAAATGTCCAGTTGTTTGGAACTGAACTGAGACCAGACCCGTTGAACCCCAAAAATTGCAATAGCAGGGCAAAGATCAATATCAACCCTGAGCACCTTGGACATCACTGTAAAATCGTTAACCCAGTAATTTTGCAGTTTAGAACAAGTGAAAAACATGTGACTTAAAGTACACTGAGATGATTGACATTACTGAATAGCAAAAGTAAACTCACGTACTCTTGCAGTGCGACATCTATTTACATTTGCAGAATAAGAAATAATCTGCCCTCGGAGATATGCCTTAAGTTTCTCCCACAGTAAGGAATAAGAAACTGTGCCGTCCTGGTTTGTAGCCATAAAGTCATCAATTGATGTTGCAATAAAATCTATAAATTTTTCATCAGACAAAAGCAGAGAATTTAAACCTCCACGATGAAGAATATGGAGGTTGTACAGACAACTGCATATCAACGCTGAAGAGAGCATGATCAGAAATAACAATAGCGTGGTATGAAACTGATGTTACTTTAGAAAGTAATAAGCTATCTATAAAAGAATAATCAATGCGGGAATATGACTGATGCACTTGGGAGAAAAAGGAAAATGTCTTAGCTTGAGGTATTATAGAAACTCCAAGGGTCAACACATCCATTGCTAGACATAAACTCTGCAACTGACCTTGACATCAATGACACAGGCCTTAACAAGAAGTACAGGTTTCCGTAACAGCAAGCCAACAACGATCAAGTATCTTCCATTTTTGTTAGCTATTACCTTATCACAAATAAACTGAACCCTCATGTTAATTAGTATTGCAACCCCTCTAGCTCTGGAATTGAAATTTGAGTGAAAAACTTCGCTGACCCAGGGGCATTTCAGTTTAATCTGATCCTGACTTCTTAAGTGTGTCTCCTGCAAAAATACTATATCAGCACTTAGCCTCTTCAAATGAGAAAAGATCTTTGACCTTTTAATTGGATTTCCAATGCCTTTAACATTCCATGTTAATTGTGTTAATTGTCGAATAGGCTGGATTGGACAAAGAACCAGAAATATTTGTCATCTACTCCACTAATCTACTGAAAAACAAAATCAAAGACATATTTCTGCGAAATCTGTGAAACAAAACAAAAACCAAAGACACAAAAAACAGGCAAACAAAAAACAAGCAAAAAACCAAACACCCACCCCACGCAAACAATCCCACCCATAAGCACAACCAATATTCACATCACTAGTTGATGTGAAACTATGTGCAGACTCCAGTTGGAGCCAACCCATACTCCTCACTCTCACGATTAGAAACCAAAGAAAAAAGATGGAACCCTGCAGATTGTCCCACTAATTACTAATAACAGAAATGCACAATATCTCAATCATTGCAACATTAAGCCCATTTTACTCCAACTTAGCCACCAACACCATACATACACATATACTTCAATCAAGAAACTCTGACAAAGACTATGACCAGACTCTTCATAATATCTTCTGGAAAACCCTGGAAACCCCTTTAAACAGAGTCTGGACCATAATAACTTAATAATAACTTAATAATAATAATAATAATAATAATAATAATAATAATAATAATAATAATAATAAAAATAATAATAGTAATCCTACAGCACAGTAGTATCGAGAAACTACTTCACCCCACTCACATGCTCAGATACTCATGAAATATTTGGTTCTGTTCGTTGAGATGATAAACTACTGACATATTCTTTAGCCAAGTCTGGTGAGTTAAACTGTTTCTCCACTCCATCGTAAGTAACCTGCAGCTTGACTGGATGAAGAGATCCAAATTTCACCCCCGGAATCTTCCGCAGCTGCTGACGGACATCATTGAAGGCAGATCGAGCACGAACAGTTTTTACAGTGAGATCCGGAAAGATGCTAATTTTCATATCATCAAATTTAAACTGCCTCACTCCCCGCGCACGCTGCAGAGCCGCAGTACAGTCTGAGTGGTAATGCACCCTCGCCACAACCGCTCGTGGACGCTCTCCCGGCTTGGGCTTGGTCTGCAGCGTGCGATGTCATCTGTCAACCATAACGTCCCTGTCCGTATTAAGGACTTTTTTGAGCAATTCTGAGACATCTAGGGTGGTACAGGGTTTGTCTTTTGAAATTCCTATGATCCTTATATTATTATTCCGTAAACACGCTTTACCCCATCTAACGCCTAACCGGAAGTATTTTTGGGGAACTCCTGTTGGGGAACACTGTTCTGGGTGAGGCTCATGGTATTGGGGGCTTCCTCCGGAAGCATGGGTAGTCAACTTTTGGAGCAGATTGATCCAAGTTTTTGGCCCTTCCTCTTTGAGAATACCTACTTTAAGTCCACCTGTTTGTGAAAGACTGGGGAAGGAGGTTGTGGATGTTTTAGATAGCGTAGGTGCTATGACTCTATCTGCTCGACAAAATGCCACGTGTATCCCAAGCATTTCCACAAATGTATTGCTGCCTATTATGGAACGCTCACCGCTTAGCACATCATACAGCAGGTCTCTGTGTGTTTTTAATTTCTGTGCCACAATGGTGATTCCTAGCAAAGTTTGCATCAGAAAGAAGCGATTATTTGAGTCGGACAGTTCCAGGAATCCAAACACATATTGAACACACACACACACACACACACACACACACACACACACACACACACACACACACACACACACACACACACACACACACACACACCACAACACACACACACACACACACACACACACACACACACACACACACACACACACACACACACACACACACACACACACACACACACACACACACACTCTACAATCTATAAACACTATATTCAAACATACTACACACTTACATCCTAGACTTACACATACACACAACCATTACACATGCTTGCTAGACATATGTAAACACAGACGCTCACTACAAAAACATACTCACATCCCAATCACACATAGCACACACACAGTACAAATCATAAATAAACACGACAAATCAGAACCACAGACAAACACACATGTCTCAAACACATCTTACGCATGTCTACACACATGTCTACACACATTCTAGAATCCTACAAAAACAATGACCTGCTCAAGCATTTCAGTTGCCATGAAACCCATTTTACATTGGGTGACAGCTAACAAGAAAGACACATCCAGCCATTAAACTTATGTCACATTTGTTTAAGAGGTCGTAAATTTTCCTCCACCTGTTCCCTGCTCTTGCTACAAAGCACAATGTCATCTGCAAACATCATAGTCCATAGTCCTGTTTAATCTCATCTGTCATCCTGTCCATTACCAGAGCAAACAAAAGGTGGATTAGAGCTGATCTTTGATGCAGACCCACCTCCACCTTGAACTCTTCTGTCACACCTACAGCACAGGACGAACACCGTTTGCACTCTTCATCCTCTGTAATGCCCACCTCACCTCACTCTTATTAAAATTTCTTTTTTGCTACACACATATTATACATATTACACTCACACATGTCGCAACCTCAAACATACATACAAACAAGCACACACACACACACCTACACGCATACACACACACACACACACACACACACACACACACACACACACACACAGATACAATGCAACTTTATATTACCTTCTATGTACTTCTCCATCAGCATCCTCAAAGCAAATACTACAACTGTTGGACTCTTTCTAGGTATGAAACCATATTGCTGTTCACAAATGCTCACCCTTAACCAAGCTGCCACTACGCTTTCTAAAGTAGTATTATTATAATTATTATAGATAATGATTACCATGTCAACCAACTCTCTTCCTTCCCTGTCATAGTCCAAACATTCAAAGTCCCTACTATCACTCCTAAACGCATACCCTTCCTTTTCTCTCTCTGCTTTCAAACACGCCTTCCTCCTCATCCTTTTTCGATCAACAGTAGTTGGTCCTAATTTCCACCAGCAGCCTGTAGGTCAACAGCACTGATGTCGCTCGTTGTTAACCCGGGCCGCGACCGATCCGGTATGGAAATGATATTTGTTATTCGCATCATTGATTTGGCAAATGTTTTACGTCGGATGCCCTCTGCATTTATCCAGACTTGGGACTGGCACAAGAAGACACTGGATTGCGCCCCCGTGGTTGCATTGCTTGTAATTATATTTATTCTTTTTATTTGAAAAAGCCGCATGGCGAACTTCTTGGCCTTCATCTTCAGAGAGCTCCTCGGTGGACAACCAGACCGGGGAATACTATCTGTCTGCCTTGGACGCATAAGTGTTCCTTGACTGACCATGTATGCGGCACAGTACTGGCATGAGCAAGCGGTGTTTATCTTAATTAACTGGGGACTGAGTGGCGTTAAGCAACCAAAATTGCCCGATGGCCCGACGTACCGATGTACGTTCTTGACATCAACCTTTAGCAGCAGGTTCTTGGTGAAACTTCTAGACCCACTGTTCTAGGTGAGGCTCTGGGTCTTGAGGGCTTGCTCTGGGAACGTGGGTACATGGTAGCCAAACTGGCTGCAGGGAGCAAATTGATCATGCACTCCTAGGTTCTTTGTGGGAGGAGGAGTGCAGTTTTTGTCCCTTCCTCTTTGAGAATACCTCCTATAAGTCCAGCTGTTTGTCAGACACTGGGGAAGGGGGTTGTTGGTGGATGAGATAGCTCAGACCCTATGATTCTATCTGCTTGACAAGATGGCACAAGTAACCGACCCATTTCCACAAATGTACCGAGGCCTACTATGGAACGCTCACCACCTAGCATATCATACAGCCATTTGGCCTTCTCTGAACACACCAGACAAAAATGTCTCCAAACACACACACTCACACAGGACACATACATCTTAAAATAAAAAACACCACATATACACAAAAACACACACACATACACTGCACAGACATGAACTCCACAAATTACACTGTAATTGCCTAAAGACACTCACACAATACACAAACTTTACTTACATATCCTAAACACACCCCACACTCACACACACACACACACACACACACCTGCTGTAGGTGTGACAGATGACACAGACACACACGACACACACATACACATACTACACACACTACACATAATACACACACATATATTCTCACACACATGCGCACATACACTATAAACAAACACTGACACACACAAACTACTTATCCTACACATACAGTACACATCCTATGCACACTAGACAAATGAAGACCAGGCCCAAGCACCTGCGCCATTACAGTCATCACCAAGCAATCACTAGCAATGACACATAGACCTTGACAATGACTTAAACTTAAGCCATATTTAGAGACATCATTGTCCAGTGGGTTTTAGGGGTCTCAGCATGCTCAAAAGTCACTCAGGTTGTGCAGTGCGCCCGGGTACCTATGGCACAGATGCTTGGGCCCGCTCATCATTGTTTTCAAATATATTTCTTCTTTTTATTTGAAAAGGCTGCAGGGCCAACTTCTAGGTTTTCATTTTCTGAGAGAACTTCTTGGTGGACTTCCAGACCATTGTATGGCATGCGCCAGCCTGAGACCCACGACTGTTCAATGTACCTTCCAGAGGGCTGCACAGGACTGGGTTGAACAAGCTTGAGGTGGGGTTTATCTTCATCGACCAGAGAATGACCGGTGGTAAGCAACTGAAATGAATGCTAGTTGTATCTTATATGGCCCGATGTACTTCTTGGCATTCATATTCAGCAGGAGGTTCTTGGGAGAACTTTCAGACCCAATGTCGTGGGTGAGGCTCTGGGCCTTGGGCTCTTGCTCTGAGAACATGGGTAGACGGTGGCCAAATTGGGGCCTACGCAGAGTAGATTGATCATCCTAGGTTCTTAGTGGGGCTGAGGGTGGAAGTTTTTAGCCCTTCCTTTTTGAGAATACCTGAGAATTAATCCACATGTTTGTGAAAAACTGGGAAATGTGGTTGTGGGTGGTTCAAATAGCTCAGACCCTATGACCCTAACTGCTTGACAAAGTGTCATGAGTAAAGAATTAATTTCAACAAACGTACTGCGGCCTACTGCGGAATGCTCACCATTCTGCATTCACACTCATCATACTGACCTTCAGCCTTGTCTGTGTGCTTTTCATTCCTTGGTGATTTTCATTCTTTGTGGCTCTTCGCAAAGTTCGCAGCAAACAGCAGCGATAAGTTGAGCCGGCCATATTCGGAGTTCCAGGAATTACCTACTGTAGCCAAGCATGGTAAATCTGTGACACCTATCATCTCTGCCTAGATGTGAAATTCCTAGTTACAGGTTTGTGTTCTTGATCAACCGACCAGTGTTTACAGTTGATGATTCAGGGACACCTGGTTCTGAAGCAGGTGAAAACCTGGCCACCAGAAGCCTGCACTGTTGTTTTGAGAACACTGTTTGGAAGGCTGCAACTTATGGCAACTTCATTGACTTCGGGGAGTACACTTCATCAGTGACCAGCTACTTCAACCAGTACACCGATGATGTCGCTGTCTCCAAGAACATCATCTCACGACCAACTAGAAACTTTACTGGATTTACTTGTGCACTTGTGAAGACCCTAGACTTCACCTTCAGAACAGCAAGGGCCAAACTGTCCCAGGTCATAGAGAGTCGAAGCGTGCGCAGGCCCAGAGAATGCTCATTCAGTCATGTGGCAGGGCATACAAACCATCACCACCAAAAGGACATCACCAAGAGAAACTCACCGTCACTCGCCTGTGACGGCTCCATTCCAGTCCTCGAATTGCAGAGGCTAACGGCTAACGATGCAGAGGTGTAGGCGGTCTGGTGTAGGCAGCATAACAACCTGTTTCTGAACGTTGCTAAAATAAAAAACATGGTTGTTGACTTCAGGAGGAGACAGAGCGGCCACTCTCTGATGAATATCAACTGCTCCTGTGTGGAGATCGTCAACAGCACCAAATTCCTGGTTGGCCATCTGGAGGAGAACCTTACTCAGTCCCTCAATACCAGCTCCTTGTACACGAGACCATTACAAACATCTCTTCCAGAGAAGGCTGAGGATGGCCCAGTTTCCACCACCAACCCTTACCACTTTCTATAGAAGGACTATCGAGAGAATCCTGAGGAGCTGCATCAGTGTATGGTGTTCCTCTCGGACCGCAAGACCTTACAGCGGATAGTGAGAACAGCAAAGGAGCTCACCGGGGTCTCTTTTCCGTCTAGCGAAGACATTTAAACCACATGCTGCATCTGCAAAGCCACCAACCTTGTGGCTTATTGGACATACAGATGACACTCACTCTTCACTCTCCTGCCATAAAAAAGATAGCAAAGCATTCGGTCAATCACATCCTGACTGTGCAACAGCGTCTTGTCACAAGACATCCATCTCCTCAACAAAAAAGGGATTGGACTGATAAACAAACACAAAAACACACACACACAAAGACACACACACACACATACACAGTCTACTATCTGAGTAGATAACTGAGAACATTGAGACTGAATGGATAAATAACCCACGCACAAACACACTGATCAACAAGCATCTAACAAATTGTCCATACTGACCGACCAGATAAACTGAAATAACTACTTTTTTGTTAGTCTTTTTCACATTTTCAACTTTGAAAGTGCATATAAACTCATTTTGTGTGTTTCCCATGTCCATGCCTTAGTTGTGTGAGAAAAACAGCTTTCCTGAGGTCGTACAGCGCTAAGGACACGGCAAACGCTTTCTCTCATCATGAGACGCATAAAAGTGAAAGAAATGATCATTTCCAACGCTTTCATTCATACGGGCATAAATATTGAATGACATCTTTTTTGTTAGTCTTTTTCACATTTTGAGCATAAAAAAGTGCATATTAATATATTTTGTGTGTTTTACATGACCTGTCTTAGTTGTGTGAAGAAACCGCTTTCCTGAGCTCGTACAGCGCTAAGAACACGGCAAACGCTTTCTCTCAGCATTAGAAGCATAAAAGTGAAAGGGATGATCATTTCCAACACTTTCATGGATTCTGGCATGAATGTTGCATGTCTACTTTTTTGTTGGTCTTTTTCACATTTTCAGCTTTGAATGTGCATTCGAACTCATTTTGTGTGTTTCACATGACCATGCCTTAGTTGTGTGAAAAAACCGCTTTCCTGAGGTCGGACAGCGCTAAGAACACGGCAAACGCTTTATCTCATCAGGCGAAGCATAAAAGTGAAAGGAATCATCATTTCCAACACTTTCATGCATTCGGGCATAAATGTTGAATAACTACTTTTTGTTAGTCTATTTCACATTTTGATCATCAAAAAAGTGTATATAAACTCATTTTGTGTGTTTTACATGACCATGCCTTAGTTGTGTGAGAAAACCGCTTTCCTGAGCTCGTACAGCGTTAAGAACACGGCAAACGCTTTCTCCCATCATGAGACGCATAAAAGTGAAAGGAATGATAATTTCCAACACTTTCATGCATTAGGGCATAAATGTTGAGTAACATCTTTTTTATTAGTATTTTTCACATTTTGATCATAAAAAGTGCATATTAATAGGTTTTGGGTCTTTTACATGACCATGCCTTAGTTGTGTGAAAAAACCGCTTTCCTGAGGTCGGACAGCGCTAAGAACACGGCAAACGCTTTATCTCATCAGACGGAGCATAAAAGTGCAAGGAATCATCATTTCCAACACTTTCATGCATTCGGGCATAAATGTTGAATAACTACTTTTTTGTCAGTCTTTTTCACATTTTCAGCTTTAAAAGTGCATATGAATTCATTTTGTGTGTTTCACATGTCCATGCCTTAGTTGTGTGAGAAAACCGCTTTCCTGAGGTCGGACAGCGCTAAGAACACGGCAAACGCTTTATCTCATCAGGCGGACCATAAAAGTGCAAGGAATCATCATTTCCAACACTTTCATGCATTCGGGCATAAATGTTGAATAACTACTTTTTGTTAGTCTATTTCACATTTTGATCATCAAAAAAGTGTATATAAACTCATTTTGTGTGTTTTACATGACCATGCCTTAGTTGTGTGAGAAAACCGCTTTCCTGAGCTCGTACAGCGTTAAGAACACGGCAAACGCTTTCTCCCATCATGAGACGCATAAAAGTGAAAGGAATGATAATTTCCAACACTTTCATGCATTAGGGCATAAATGTTGAGTAACATCTTTTTTATTAGTATTTTTCACATTTTGATCATAAAAAGTGCATATTAATAGGTTTTGGGTCTTTTACATGACCATGCCTTAGTTGTGTGAGAAAACCGCTTTCCTGAGGTCGGACAGCGCTAAGAACACGGCAAACGCTTTATCTCATCAGGCGGAGCATAAAAGTGCAAGGAATCATCATTTCCAACACTTTCATGCATTCGGGCATAAATGTTGAATAACTACTTTTTGTTAGTCCTTTTCACTTTTTGATAATAAAAAAGTGTATATAAACTCATTTTGTGTGTTTTACATCACTATGCCTTAGTTGTGTGAGAAAACCGCTTTCCTGAGCTCGTAGAGCGTTAAGAACACGGCAAACGCTTTCTCCCATCATGAGACGCATAAAAGTCAAAGGAATGATAATTTCCAACACTTTCATGCATTAGGGCATAAATGTTGAATAACATCTTTTTTGTTAGTCTTCTTCACATTTTGATCATAAAAAGTGCATATTAATAGGTTTTGTGTCTTTTACATGACCATGCCTTAGTTGTGTGAAAAAACCGCTTTCCTGAGGTCGGACAGCGCTAAGAACACGGCAAACGCTTTATCTCATCAGGCGGAGCATAAAAGTGCAAGGAATCATCATTTCCAACACTTTCATGCATTCGGGCATAAATGTTGAATAACTACTTTTTTGTTAGTCTTTTTCCCATTTTGATCATAAACAATGCATATTAATAGGTTTTGTGTGTTTTAAATGACCATGCCTTAATTATGTTAGAAAACCGCTTTCCTGAGCTCGTACAGCGCTAAGGACACGGCAAACGCTTTATCTCATCATGATACGCATAAAAGTGAAAGGGATGATCATTTCCAACACGTTCAGACATTATTGCACAGATATTGAATAACTACTTTTTTGTTAGTCTTGTTTACAGTTTGAGCTTTGAAAGTGCATATAAACTCATTTTGTGTGTTTTACATGATCATGCCTTAGTTGTGTGAGAAAACCGCTTTCCAGAGCTCGTACAGCGCTAAGAACACGGCAACCGCTGTCTGTCTTCCTGAGATGCATGAAAGTGAAAGGAATGATCATTTCCAACATAGCATAAATGTTGAGTAGGACTTTTTTGTTAGTCTTTTTTGATCATAAAAAAGTGCATATTAATACGTTTTGTGTGTTTTTCATGTCCATGTCTTAGTTGTGTGAGAAAACCGCTTTCCTGAGCTCGTACAGCGCTAAGAACACTGTAAACGCTTTATCTCATCATGAGAAGTATAAAAGTAAAAGGAATGATCATTCCCAACACGGTCATGCATTCTGACTTTCATGCTGAGTACACACACAAACACACACACACACACACACACACACACAACACACACACACACACACACACACACACACACACACACACACACACACACACACACACACACACACACACACACACACACACACACACACACACACACACACACACACACACACACACACACACACACACACACACACACACACACACACACAAACAGACACACACACCCACACACACACACTCCCACACACACACACAGACACACAGACACACACACACACACACACACACACACACACACACACACACACACACACACACACACACACACACACACACACACACACACACACACACACACACACACACACACACACACACACACACACACACGCATACACATTCACTCAGATAAGCCATTGACATGCACTAGGAGTTTTGGTAGATTTCCAGTGAATCAGAATACGGCCCCTAGCTATTAAAGAGGTCAATGCCAAAATGTCCAGTTGTTTGGAACTGAACTGAGACCAGACCCGTTGAACCCCAAAAATTGCAATAGCAGGGCAAAGATCAATATCAACCCTGAGCACCTTGGACATCACTGTAAAATAGTTAACCCAGTAATTTTGCAGTTTAGAACAAGTGAAAAACATGTGACTTAAAGTACACTGAGATGATTGACATTACTGAATAGCAAAAGTAAACTCACGTACTCTTGCAGTGCGACATCTATTTACATTTGCAGAATAAGAAATAATCTGCCCTCGGAGATATGCCTTAAGTTTCTCCCACAGTAAGGAATAAGAAACTGTGCCGTCCTGGTTTGTAGCCATAAAGTCATCAATTGATGTTGCAATAAAATCTATAAATTTTTCATCAGACAAAAGCAGAGAATTTAAACCTCCACGATGAAGAATATGGAGGTTGTACAGACAACTGCATATCAACGCTGAAGAGAGCATGATCAGAAATAACAATAGCGTGGTATGAAACTGATGTTACTTTAGAAAGTAATAAGCTATCTATAAAAGAATAATCAATGCGGGAATATGACTGATGCACTTGGGAGAAAAAGGAAAATGTCTTAGCTTGAGGTATTATAGAAACTCCAAGGGTCAACACATCCATTGCTAGACATAAACTCTGCAACTGACCTTGACATCAATGACACAGGCCTTAACAAGAAGTACAGGTTTCCGTAACAGCAAGCCAACAACGATCAAGTATCTTCCATTTTTGTTAGCTATTACCTTATCACAAATAAACTGAACCCTCATGTTAATTAGTATTGCAACCCCTCTAGCTCTGGAATTGAAATTTGAGTGAAAAACTTCGCTGACCCAGGGGCATTTCAGTTTAATCTGATCCTGACTTCTTAAGTGTGTCTCCTGCAAAAATACTATATCAGCACTTAGCCTCTTCAAATGAGAAAAGATCTTTGACCTTTTAATTGGATTTCCAATGCCTTTAACATTCCATGTTAATTGTGTTAATTGTCGAATAGGCTGGATTGGACAAAGAACCAGAAATATTTGTCATCTACTCCACTAATCTACTGAAAAACAAAATCAAAGACATATTTCTGCGAAATCTGTGAAACAAAACAAAAACCAAAGACACAAAAACAGGCAAACAAAAAACAAGCAAAAAACCAAACACCCACCCCACGCAAACAATCCCACCCATAAGCACAACCAATATTCACATCACTAGTTGATGTGAAACTATGTGCAGACTCCAGTTGGAGCCAACCCATACTCCTCACTCTCACGATTAGAAACCAAAGAAAAAAGATGGAACCCTGCAGATTGTCCCACTAATTACTAATAACAGAAATGCACAATATCTCAATCATTGCAACATTAAGCCCATTTTACTCCAACTTAGCCACCAACACCATACATACACATATACTTCAATCAAGAAACTCTGACAAAGACTATGACCAGACTCTTCATAATATCTTCTGGAAAACCCTGGAAAACCCTTTAAACAGAGTCTGGACCATAATAACTTAATAATAACTTAATAATAATAATAATAATAATAATAATAATAGTAATCCTACAGCACAGTAGTATCGAGAAACTACTTCACCCCACTCACATGCTCAGATACTCATGAAATATTTGGTTCTGTTCGTTGAGATGATAAACTACTGACATATTCTTTAGCCAAGTCTGGTGAGTTAAACTGTTTCTCCACTCCATCGTAAGTAACACGCAGCTTGACTGGATGAAGAGATCCAAATTTCACCCCCGGAATCTTCCGCAGCTGCTGACGGACATCATTGAAGGCAGATCGAGCACGAACAGTTTTTACAGTGAGATCCGGAAAGATGCTAATTTTCATATCATCAAATTTAAACTGCCTCACTTCCCGCGCACGCTGCAGAGCCGCAGTACAGTCTGAGTGGTAATGCAACCTCGCCACAACCGCTCGTGGACGCTCTCCCGGCTTGGGCTTGGTCTGCAGCGTGCGATGTCATCTGTCAACCATAACGTCCCTGTCCGTATTAAGGACTTTTTTGAGCAATTCTGAGACATCTAGGGTGGTACAGGGTTTGTCTTCTGAAATTCCTATGATCCTTATATTATTATTCCGTAAACACGCTTTACCCCATCTAACGCCTAACCGGAAGTATTTTTGGGGAACTCCTGTTGGGGAACACTGTTCTGGGTGAGGCTCATGGTATTGGGGGCTTCCTCCGGAAGCATGGGTAGTCAACTTTTGGAGCAGATTGATCCAAGTTTTTGGCCCTTCCTCTTTGAGAATACCTACTTTAAGTCCACCTGTTTGTGAAAGACTGGGGAAGGAGGTTGTGGATGTTTTAGATAGCGTAGGTGCTATGACTCTATCTGCTCGACAAAATGCCACGTGTATCCCAAGCATTTCCACAAATGTATTGCTGCCTATTATGGAACGCTCACCACTTAGCACATCATACAGCAGGTCTCTGTGTGTTTTTAATTTCTGTGCCACAATGGTGATTCCTAGCAAAGTTTGCATCAGAAAGAAGCGATTATTTGAGTCGGACAGTTCCAGGAATTCAAACACATATTGACACACACACACACACACACACACACACACACACACACACACACACACACACACACACACACACACACACACACACACACACACACACACACACACACACACACACACACACACACACACACACACACACACACACACACACACACACACACACAACACACACACACACACACACACACACACACACACTACAATCTATAAACACTATATTCAAACATACTACACACTTACATCCTAGACTTACACATACACACAACCATTACACATGCTTGCTAGACATATGTAAACACAGACGCTCACTACAAAAACATACTCACATCCCAATCACACATAGCACACACACAGTACAAATCATAAATAAACACGACAAATCAGAACCACAGACAAACACACATGTCTCAAACACATCTTACGCATGTCTACACACATGTCTACACACATTCTAGAATCCTACAAAAACAATGACCTGCTCAAGCATTTCAGTTGCCATGAAACCCATTTTACATTGGGTGACAGCTAACAAGAAAGACACATCCAGCCATTAAACTTATGTCACATTTGTTTAAGAGGTCGTAAATTTTCCTCCACCTGTTCCCTGCTCTTGCTACAAAGCACAATGTCATCTGCAAACATCATAGTCCACAGTCCTGTTTAATCTCATCTGTCATCCTGTCCATTACCAGAGCAAACAAAAGGTGGATTAGAGCTGATCTTTGATGCAGACCCACCTCCACCTTGAACTCTTCTGTCACACCTACAGCACAGGACGAACACCGTTTGCACTCTTCATCCTCTGTAATGCCCACCTCACCTCACTCTTATTAAAATTTCTTTTTTGCTACACACATATTATACATATTACACTCACACATGTCGCAACCTCAAACATACATACAAACAAGCACACACACACACACCTACACGCATACACACACACACACACACACACACACACACACACACACACACACACACACACACACACACACACACACACACACACAGATACAATGCAACTTTATATTACCTTCTATGTACTTCTCCATCAGCATCCTCAAAGCAAATACTACAACTGTTGGACTCTTTCTAGGTATGAAACCATATTGCTGTTCACAAATGCTCACCCTTAACCAAGCTGCCACTACGCTTTCTAAAGTAGTATTATTATAATTATTATAGATAATGATTACCATGTCAACCAACTCTCTTCCTTCCCTGTCATAGTCCAAACATTCAAAGTCCCTACTATCACTCCTAAACGCATACCCTTCCTTTTCTCTCTCTGCTTTCAAACACGCCTTCCTCCTCATCCTTTTTCGATCAACAGTAGTTGGTCCTAATTTCCACCAGCAGCCTGTAGGTCAACAGCACTGATGTCGCTCGTTGTTAACCCGGGCCGCGACCGATCCGGTATGGAAATGATATTTGTTATTCGCATCATTGATTTGGCAAATGTTTTACGTCGGATGCCCTCTGCATTTATCCAGACTTGGGACTGGCACAAGAAGACACTGGATTGCGCCCCCGTGGTTGCATTGCTTGTAATTATATTTATTCTTTTTATTTGAAAAAGCCGCATGGCGAACTTCTTGGCCTTCATCTTCAGAGAGCTCCTCGGTGGACAACCAGACCGGGGAATACTATCTGTCTGCCTTGGACGCATAAGTGTTCCTTGACTGACCATGTATGCGGCACAGTACTGGCATGAGCAAGCGGTGTTTATCTTAATTAACTGGGGACTGAGTGGCGTTAAGCAACCAAAATTGCCCGATGGCCCGACGTACCGATGTACGTTCTTGACATCAACCTTTAGCAGCAGGTTCTTGGTGAAACTTCTAGACCCACTGTTCTAGGTGAGGCTCTGGGTCTTGAGGGCTTGCTCTGGGAACGTGGGTACATGGTAGCCAAACTGGCTGCAGGGAGCAAATTGATCATGCACTCCTAGGTTCTTTGTGGGAGGAGGAGTGCAGTTTTTGTCCCTTCCTCTTTGAGAATACCTCCTATAAGTCCAGCTGTTTGTCAGACACTGGGGAAGGGGGTTGTTGGTGGATGAGATAGCTCAGACCCTATGATTCTATCTGCTTGACAAGATGGCACAAGTAACCGACCCATTTCCACAAATGTACCGAGGCCTACTATGGAACGCTCACCACCTAGCATATCATACAGCCATTTGGCCTTCTCTGAACACACCAGACAAAAATGTCTCCAAACACACACACTCACACAGGACACATACATCTTAAAATAAAAAACACCACATATACACAAAAACACACACACATACACTGCACAGACATGAACTCCACAAATTACACTGTAATTGCCTAAAGACACTCACACAATACACAAACTTTACTTACATATCCTAAACACACCCCACACTCACACACACACACACACACACACACCTGCTGTAGGTGTGACAGATGACACAGACACACACGACACACACATACACATACTACACACACTACACATAATACACACACATATATTCTCACACACATGCGCACATACACTATAAACAAACACTGACACACACAAACTACTTATCCTACACATACAGTACACATCCTATGCACACTAGACAAATGAAGACCAGGCCCAAGCACCTGCGCCATTACAGTCATCACCAAGCAATCACTAGCAATGACACATAGACCTTGACAATGACTTAAACTTAAGCCATATTTAGAGACATCATTGTCCAGTGGGTTTTAGGGGTCTCAGCATGCTCAAAAGTCACTCAGGTTGTGCAGTGCGCCCGGGTACCTATGGCACAGATGCTTGGGCCCGCTCATCATTGTTTTCAAATATATTTCTTCTTTTTATTTGAAAAGGCTGCAGGGCCAACTTCTAGGTTTTCATTTTCTGAGAGAACTTCTTGGTGGACTTCCAGACCATTGTATGGCATGCGCCAGCCTGAGACCCACGACTGTTCAATGTACCTTCCAGAGGGCTGCACAGGACTGGGTTGAACAAGCTTGAGGTGGGGTTTATCTTCATCGACCAGAGAATGACCGGTGGTAAGCAACTGAAATGAATGCTAGTTGTATCTTATATGGCCCGATGTACTTCTTGGCATTCATATTCAGCAGGAGGTTCTTGGGAGAACTTTCAGACCCAATGTCGTGGGTGAGGCTCTGGGCCTTGGGCTCTTGCTCTGAGAACATGGGTAGACGGTGGCCAAATTGGGGCCTACGCAGAGTAGATTGATCATCCTAGGTTCTTAGTGGGGCTGAGGGTGGAAGTTTTTAGCCCTTCCTTTTTGAGAATACCTGAGAATTAATCCACATGTTTGTGAAAAACTGGGAAATGTGGTTGTGGGTGGTTCAAATAGCTCAGACCCTATGACCCTAACTGCTTGACAAAGTGTCATGAGTAAAGAATTAATTTCAACAAACGTACTGCGGCCTACTGCGGAATGCTCACCATTCTGCATTCACACTCATCATACTGACCTTCAGCCTTGTCTGTGTGCTTTTCATTCCTTGGTGATTTTCATTCTTTGTGGCTCTTCGCAAAGTTCGCAGCAAACAGCAGCGATAAGTTGAGCCGGCCATATTCGGAGTTCCAGGAATTACCTACTGTAGCCAAGCATGGTAAATCTGTGACACCTATCATCTCTGCCTAGATGTGAAATTCCTAGTTACAGGTTTGTGTTCTTGATCAACCGACCAGTGTTTACAGTTGATGATTCAGGGACACCTGGTTCTGAAGCAGGTGAAAACCTGGCCACCAGAAGCCTGCACTGTTGTTTTGAGAACACTGTTTGGAAGGCTGCAACTTATGGCAACTTCATTGACTTCGGGGAGTACACTTCATCAGTGACCAGCTACTTCAACCAGTACACCGATGATGTCGCTGTCTCCAAGAACATCATCTCACGACCAACTAGAAACTTTACTGGATTTACTTGTGCACTTGTGAAGACCCTAGACTTCACCTTCAGAACAGCAAGGGCCAAACTGTCCCAGGTCATAGAGAGTCGAAGCGTGCGCAGGCCCAGAGAATGCTCATTCAGTCATGTGGCAGGGCATACAAACCATCACCACCAAAAGGACATCACCAAGAGAAACTCACCGTCACTCGCCTGTGACGGCTCCATTCCAGTCCTCGAATTGCAGAGGCTAACGGCTAACGATGCAGAGGTGTAGGCGGTCTGGTGTAGGCAGCATAACAACCTGTTTCTGAACGTTGCTAAAATAAAAAACATGGTTGTTGACTTCAGGAGGAGACAGAGCGGCCACTCTCTGATGAATATCAACTGCTCCTGTGTGGAGATCGTCAACAGCACCAAATTCCTGGTTGGCCATCTGGAGGAGAACCTTACTCAGTCCCTCAATACCAGCTCCTTGTACACGAGACCATTACAAACATCTCTTCCAGAGAAGGCTGAGGATGGCCCAGTTTCCACCACCAACCCTTACCACTTTCTATAGAAGGACTATCGAGAGAATCCTGAGGAGCTGCATCAGTGTATGGTGTTCCTCTCGGACCGCAAGACCTTACAGCGGATAGTGAGAACAGCAAAGGAGCTCACCGGGGTCTCTTTTCCGTCTAGCGAAGACATTTAAACCACATGCTGCATCTGCAAAGCCACCAACCTTGTGGCTTATTGGACATACAGATGACACTCACTCTTCACTCTCCTGCCATAAAAAAGATAGCAAAGCATTCGGTCAATCACATCCTGACTGTGCAACAGCGTCTTGTCACAAGACATCCATCTCCTCAACAAAAAAGGGATTGGACTGATAAACAAACACAAAAACACACACACACAAAGACACACACACACACATACACAGTCTACTATCTGAGTAGATAACTGAGAACATTGAGACTGAATGGATAAATAACCCACGCACAAACACACTGATCAACAAGCATCTAACAAATTGTCCATACTGACCGACCAGATAAACTGAAATAACTGATCATACACACTGATCAACATCCATGTTTAAATGATTCACCCCAACCTGCAATTGCTCTTTTGCACAATATCCATTACTTTTTATATCTTTATATATCTCGTTATATCTTTGCTGCTACTTCAAAGGAATGTGTCCTGATGAGAAATGAGTCCTCAACTCATTACGTCATCAGCAAGAAGTAATGAAATGTGTCATGTTGTCACGTTGTGATTTTGGTACTCTTGTTTGCACATTTGCACAAGTAACGTATGTTACATTTTATTCATAAATTTTATTATACATCATTTTATTCTATAAACTATAAACAAAAGGCTCAATATTGCTTCCTTTTTAACTGTATGTAAAAAATATAAGGGTGTGAATCAGCTTTCACATACAAGTGAAAATGACATTTGTGAATATTGGAAAAGTGAAATAAATAAATTCCAAAACATTCATGAATTCTGGCATACACGTTGAATAAGAACTTTTTTGTAATTTTTTTTACGTTTGAGTAAGAAAACAGAATATATGACCACTAATGAGTTGAGAGAGACAATCGCTTTCCTGGGCAAGGACAGCGCTAAGAACATGGTAAACGCTTTATTTCATCAGGCGAAGCATAAAAGTGCAAGGAATCATCATTTCCAACACTTTCATGCATTCGGGCATAAATGTTGAATAACTACTTTTTTGTTAGTCTTTTTCACATTTTCAACTTTGAAAGTGCATAAAAACTCATTTTGTGTGTTTCCCATGTCCATGCCTTAGTTGTGTGAGAAAAACAGCTTTCCTGAGGTCGTACAGCGCTAAGGACACGGCAAACGCTTTCTCTCATCATGAGACGCATAAAAGTGAAAGAAATGATCATTTCCAACGCTTTCATTCATACGGGCATAAATATTGAATGACATCTTTTTTGTTAGTCTTTTTCACATTTTGAGCATAAAAAAGTGCATATTAATATATTTTGTGTGTTTTACATGACCTGTCTTAGTTGTGTGAAGAAACCGCTTTCCTGAGCTCGTACAGCGCTAAGAACACGGCAAACGCTTTCTCTCAGCATTAGAAGCATAAAAGTGAAAGGGATGATCATTTCCAACACTTTCATGGATTCTGGCATGAATGTTGCATGTCTACTTTTTTGTTGGTCTTTTTCACATTTTCAGCTTTGAATGTGCATTCGAACTCATTTTGTGTGTTTCACATGACCATGCCTTAGTTGTGTGAAAAAACCGCTTTCCTGAGGTCGGACAGCGCTAAGAACACGGCAAACGCTTTATCTCATCAGGCGAAGCATAAAAGTGAAAGGAATCATCATTTCCAACACTTTCATGCATTCGGGCATAAATGTTGAATAACTACTTTTTGTTAGTCTATTTCACATTTTGATCATCAAAAAAGTGTATATAAACTCATTTTGTGTGTTTTACATGACCATGCCTTAGTTGTGTGAGAAAACCGCTTTCCTGAGCTCGTACAGCGTTAAGAACACGGCAAACGCTTTCTCCCATCATGAGACGCATAAAAGTGAAAGGAATGATAATTTCCAACACTTTCATGCATTAGGGCATAAATGTTGAGTAACATCTTTTTTATTAGTATTTTTCACATTTTGATCATAAAAAGTGCATATTAATAGGTTTTGGGTCTTTTACATGACCATGCCTTAGTTGTGTGAAAAAACCGCTTTCCTGAGGTCGGACAGCGCTAAGAACACGGCAAACGCTTTATCTCATCAGACGGAGCATAAAAGTGCAAGGAATCATCATTTCCAACACTTTCATGCATTCGGGCATAAATGTTGAATAACTACTTTTTTGTCAGTCTTTTTCACATTTTCAGCTTTAAAAGTGCATATGAATTCATTTTGTGTGTTTCACATGTCCATGCCTTAGTTGTGTGAGAAAACCGCTTTCCTGAGGTCGGACAGCGCTAAGAACACGGCAAACGCTTTATCTCATCAGGCGGACCATAAAAGTGCAAGGAATCATCATTTCCAACACTTTCATGCATTCGGGCATAAATGTTGAATAACTACTTTTTGTTAGTCTATTTCACATTTTGATCATCAAAAAAGTGTATATAAACTCATTTTGTGTGTTTTACATGACCATGCCTTAGTTGTGTGAGAAAACCGCTTTCCTGAGCTCGTACAGCGTTAAGAACACGGCAAACGCTTTCTCCCATCATGAGACGCATAAAAGTGAAAGGAATGATAATTTCCAACACTTTCATGCATTAGGGCATAAATGTTGAGTAACATCTTTTTTATTAGTATTTTTCACATTTTGATCATAAAAAGTGCATATTAATAGGTTTTGGGTCTTTTACATGGCCATGCCTTAGTTGTGTGAGAAAACCGCTTTCCTGAGGTCGGACAGCGCTAAGAACACGGCAAACGCTTTATCTCATCAGGCGGAGCATAAAAGTGCAAGGAATCATCATTTCCAACACTTTCATGCATTCGGGCATAAATGTTGAATAACTACTTTTTGTTAGTCCTTTTCACTTTTTGATAATAAAAAAGTGTATATAAACTCATTTTGTGTGTTTTACATCACTATGCCTTAGTTGTGTGAGAAAACCGCTTTCCTGAGCTCGTAGAGCGTTAAGAACACGGCAAACGCTTTCTCCCATCATGAGACGCATAAAAGTCAAAGGAATGATAATTTCCAACACTTTCATGCATTAGGGCATAAATGTTGAATAACATCTTTTTTGTTAGTCTTCTTCACATTTTGATCATAAAAAGTGCATATTAATAGGTTTTGTGTCTTTTACATGACCATGCCTTAGTTGTGTGAAAAAACCGCTTTCCTGAGGTCGGACAGCGCTAAGAACACGGCAAACGCTTTATCTCATCAGGCGGAGCATAAAAGTGCAAGGAATCATCATTTCCAACACTTTCATGCATTCGGGCATAAATGTTGAATAACTACTTTTTTGTTAGTCTTTTTCCCATTTTGATCATAAACAATGCATATTAATAGGTTTTGTGTGTTTTAAATGACCATGCCTTAATTATGTTAGAAAACCGCTTTCCTGAGCTCGTACAGCGCTAAGGACACGGCAAACGCTTTATCTCATCATGATACGCATAAAAGTGAAAGGGATGATCATTTCCAACACGTTCAGACATTATTGCACAGATATTGAATAACTACTTTTTTGTTAGTCTTGTTTACAGTTTGAGCTTTGAAAGTGCATATAAACTCATTTTGTGTGTTTTACATGATCATGCCTTAGTTGTGTGAGAAAACCGCTTTCCAGAGCTCGTACAGCGCTAAGAACACGGCAACCGCTGTCTGTCTTCCTGAGATGCATGAAAGTGAAAGGAATGATCATTTCCAACATAGCATAAATGTTGAGTAGGACTTTTTTGTTAGTCTTTTTTGATCATAAAAAAGTGCATATTAATACGTTTTGTGTGTTTTTCATGTCCATGTCTTAGTTGTGTGAGAAAACCGCTTTCCTGAGCTCGTACAGCGCTAAGAACACTGTAAACGCTTTATCTCATCATGAGAAGTATAAAAGTAAAAGGAATGATCATTCCCAACACGGTCATGCATTCTGACTTTCATGCTGAGTACACACACAAACACACACACACACACACACACACACACACACACACACACACACACACAAACACACACACACACACACACACACACACACACACACACACACACACACACACACACACACACACACACACACACACACACACACACACACACACACACACACACACACACACACACACACACACACACACAACCACACACACACACACACACACACACACACACACACACACACACACACACACACACACACACACACACACACACACACACACACACACACACACACACACACACACACACACACACACACACACACACACACACACACACAAACAGACACACACACCCACACACACACACTCCCACACACAGACACACAGACACACACACACACACACACACACACACACACACACACACACACACACACACACACACACACACACACACACACACACACGCATACACATTCACTCAGATAAGCCATTGACATGCACTAGGAGTTTTGGTAGATTTCCAGTGAATCAGAATACGGCCCCTAGCTATTAAAGAGGTCAATGCCAAAATGTCCAGTTGTTTGGAACTGAACTGAGACCAGACCCGTTGAACCCCAAAAATTGCAATAGCAGGGCAAAGATCAATATCAACCCTGAGCACCTTGGACATCACTGTAAAATAGTTAACCCAGTAATTTTGCAGTTTAGAACAAGTGAAAAACATGTGACTTAAAGTACACTGAGATGATTGACATTACTGAATAGCAGAAGTAAACTCACGTACTCTTGCAGTGCGACATCTATTTACATTTGCAGAATAAGAAATAATCTGCCCTCGGAGATATGCCTTAAGTTTCTCCCACAGTAAGGAATAAGAAACTGTGCCGTCCTGGTTTGTAGCCATAAAGTCATCAATTGATGTTGCAATAAAATCTATAAATTTTTCATCAGACAAAAGCAGAGAATTTAAACCTCCACGATGAAGAATATGGAGGTTGTACAGACAACTGCATATCAACGCTGAAGAGAGCATGATCAGAAATAACAATAGCGTGGTATGAAACTGATGTTACTTTAGAAAGTAATAAGCTATCTATAAAAGAATAATCAATGCGGGAATATGACTGATGCACTTGGGAGAAAAAGGAAAATGTCTTAGCTTGAGGTATTATAGAAACTCCAAGGGTCAACACATCCATTGCTAGACATAAACTCTGCAACTGACCTTGACATCAATGACACAGGCCTTAACAAGAAGTACAGGTTTCCGTAACAGCAAGCCAACAACGATCAAGTATCTTCCATTTTTGTTAACTATTACCTTATCACAAATAAACTGAACCCTCATGTTAATTAGTATTGCAACCCCTCTAGCTCTGGAATTGAAATTTGAGTGAAAAACTTCGCTGACCCAGGGGCATTTCAGTTTAATCTGATCCTGACTTCTTAAGTGTGTCTCCTGCAAAAATACTATATCAGCACTTAGCCTCTTCAAATGAGAAAAGATCTTTGACCTTTTAATTGGATTTCCAATGCCTTTAACATTCCATGTTAATTGTGTTAATTGTCGAATAGGCTGGATTGGACAAAGAACCAGAAATATTTGTCATCTACTCCACTAATCTACTGAAAAACAAAATCAAAGACATATTTCTGCGAAATCTGTGAAACAAAACAAAAACCAAAGACACAAAAAACAGGCAAACAAAAAACAAGCAAAAAACCAAACACCCACCCCACGCAAACAATCCCACCCATAAGCACAACCAATATTCACATCACTAGTTGATGTGAAACTATGTGCAGACTCCAGTTGGAGCCAACCCATACTCCTCACTCTCACGATTAGAAACCAAAGAAAAAAGATGGAACCCTGCAGATTGTCCCACTAATTACTAATAACAGAAATGCACAATATCTCAATCATTGCAACATTAAGCCCATTTTACTCCAACTTAGCCACCAACACCATACATACACATATACTTCAATCAAGAAACTCTGACAAAGACTATGACCAGACTCTTCATAATATCTTCTGGAAAACCCTGGAAAACCCTTTAAACAGAGTCTGGACCATAATAACTTAATAATAACTTAATAATAATAATAATAATAATAATAATAATAGTAATCCTACAGCACAGTAGTATCGAGAAACTACTTCACCCCACTCACATGCTCAGATACTCATGAAATATTTGGTTCTGTTCGTTGAGATGATAAACTACTGACATATTCTTTAGCCAAGTCTGGTGAGTTAAACTGTTTCTCCACTCCATCGTAAGTAACACGCAGCTTGACTGGATGAAGAGATCCAAATTTCACCCCCGGAATCTTCCGCAGCTGCTGACGGACATCATTGAAGGCAGATCGAGCACGAACAGTTTTTACAGTGAGATCCGGAAAGATGCTAATTTTCATATCATCAAATTTAAACTGCCTCACTTCCCGCGCACGCTGCAGAGCCGCAGTACAGTCTGAGTGGTAATGCAACCTCGCCACAACCGCTCGTGGACGCTCTCCCGGCTTGGGCTTGGTCTGCAGCGTGCGATGTCATCTGTCAACCATAACGTCCCTGTCCGTATTAAGGACTTTTTTGAGCAATTCTGAGACATCTAGGGTGGTACAGGGTTTGTCTTCTGAAATTCCTATGATCCTTATATTATTATTCCGTAAACACGCTTTACCCCATCTAACGCCTAACCGGAAGTATTTTTGGGGAACTCCTGTTGGGGAACACTGTTCTGGGTGAGGCTCATGGTATTGGGGGCTTCCTCCGGAAGCATGGGTAGTCAACTTTTGGAGCAGATTGATCCAAGTTTTTGGCCCTTCCTCTTTGAGAATACCTACTTTAAGTCCACCTGTTTGTGAAAGACTGGGGAAGGAGGTTGTGGATGTTTTAGATAGCGTAGGTGCTATGACTCTATCTGCTCGACAAAATGCCACGTGTATCCCAAGCATTTCCACAAATGTATTGCTGCCTATTATGGAACGCTCACCACTTAGCACATCATACAGCAGGTCTCTGTGTGTTTTTAATTTCTGTGCCACAATGGTGATTCCTAGCAAAGTTTGCATCAGAAAGAAGCGATTATTTGAGTCGGACAGTTCCAGGAATTCAAACACATATTGAACACACACACACACACACACACACACACACACACACACACACACACACACACACACACACACACACACACACACACACACACACACACACACACACACACACACACACACACACACACACACACACACACACACACACACACACACACACACACACACACACACACACACACACACACACACACACACACACACACACACACACACACACACACACACACACACACACACACACACACACACACACACACACACACACACACACTACAATCTATAAACACACACACACACACACTCTACAATCTATAAACACTATATTCAAACATACTACACACTTACATCCTAGACTTACACATACACACAACCATTACACATGCTTGCTAGACATATGTAAACACAGACGCTCACTACAAAAACATTCTCACATCCCAATCACACATAGCACACACACAGTACAAATCATAAATAAACACGACAAATCAGAACCACAGACAAACACACATGTCTCAAACACATCTTACGCATGTCTACACACATGTCTACACACATTCTAGAATCCTACAAAAACAATGACCTGCTCAAGCATTTCAGTTGCCATGAAACCCATTTTACATTGGGTGACAGCTAACAAGAAAGACACATCCAGCCATTAAACTTATTTCACATTTGTTTAAGAGGTCGTAAATTTTCCTCCACCTGTTCCCTGCTCTTGCTACAAAGCACAATGTCATCTGCAAACATCATAGTCCACAGTCCTGTTTAATCTCATCTGTCATCCTGTCCATTACCAGAGCAAACAAAAGGCGGATTAGAGCTGATCTTTGATGCAGACCCACCTCCACCTTGAACTCTTCTGTCACACCTACAGCACAGGACGAACACCGTTTGCACTCTTCATCCTCTGTAATGCCCACCTCACCTCGCTCTTATTAAAATTTCTTTTTTGCTACACACATATTATACATATTACACTCACACATGTCGCAACCTCAAACATACATACAAACAAGCACACACACACACACCTACACGCATACACACACACACACACACACACACACACACACACACACACACACACA
>QNUK01001831.1:0-26319 GCA_013621035.1 Clarias magur | reverse complement strand
ACACGGGAAACGCTTTATCTCCGTATGAGCAGCAGAAAACTCAAAGGAATGATGATTTCCATCACATTCATGCATTATGGCATAAATGTTGAAAAACAACTTTTTTTTTATTCTTTTTTTACATTTTGAGCATGAAAATTGCATATCAACTGGTTTTGTATGTTTTACATTAGTTGTGTGAGAAAACCGCTTTCCTGAGCTCGTACAGCGCTAAGAACACGGGAAACGCTTTTTCTCCGTATGAGCAGCAGAAAACTCAAAGGAATGATGATTTCCATCACATTCATGCATTATGGCATACAAGTTGAAAAACAACTTTTTTTTATTCTTTTTCACATTTTGAGCATGAAAATTGTATATCAACTGGTTTTGTATGTTTTACATTAGTTGTGTGAGAAAACCGCTTTCCTGAGCTCGTACAGCGCTAAGAACACGGGAAACGCTTTATCTCCGTATGAGCAGCAGAAAACTCAAAGGAATGATGATTTCCATCACATTCATGCATTATGGCATAAATGTTGAAAAACAACTTTTTTTATTCTTTTTCACATTTTGAGCATGAAAATTGCATATCAACTGGTTTTGTATGTTTTACATTAGTTGTGTGAGAAAACCGCTTTCCTGAGCTCGTACAGCGCTAAGGACACGGGAAACGCTTTATCTCCGTATGAGCAGCAGAAAACTCAAAGGAATGATGATTTCCATCACATTCATGCATTATGGCATAAATGTTGAAAAACAACTTTTTTTTATTCTTTTTCACATTTTGAGCCTGAAAATTGCATATCAACTGGTTTTGTATGTTTTACACTAGTTGTGTGAGAAAACCGCTTTCCTGAGCTCGTACAGCGCTAAGGACACGGGAAACGCTTTATCTCCGTATGAGCAGCAGAAAACTCAAAGGAATGATGATTTCCATCACATTCATGCATTATAGCACACATGTTGAAAAACAACTTTTTTGTTGTTCTTTTTTACATTTTGAGCATGAAAGTTGTATGTCAACTCGTTTTGTATGTTTTACATAACGGTGCATTAGTTCTGTGAGAAAACCGCTTTCCAGAGGACGTACAGCGTTAAGAACACGGGAAACGCTTTATCTCTGCATGAGCAGCACAAAACTCAAAGGAATGATGATTTCTCTCACATTCATGAATTATAAATATTTGTTGCCTTGTTGTAGAGATCAGATATTGAATAACGTATCTGCATTAGATAAATGAAAGCCTTTAACATGAAACTCATATTTATTCATTCAACCGTTCATCATGAATTATACGTTCATACATCGTTCTTTTCCCCATACTAAACTACATCTTTAATTAACATTAAAATAAATTCCTAATTCTTATAATTGGTAAAATTCCTGCCTTTGTACAATTAGACAGGTATGAGTAAATTTCACACATCCATTGTACTACTACGTATAGTTGAGAGGGTAAAAATTTTTAGCTAAAACTTGCACTGGACGAGCTTTAAACAGAGCCCCAAAAGTGCCCAAATGATGCGCCCCACAGACGATGGCACCGGATGTAACTATGTTTCTTCTTTCAACCTTAAAAGGCTAGAATTAAATCACTGCATCTTAAACGGCCGGATGTACCGATGTATGTCGTTTGCTTCAACCTTTACCAAGTGGTTCTAGCTGATCGCCTACAAACCTCCAGGCTGGGTAGTTCCAGTAATACGCATATCCTGACCACACACACATATGTACAGAGACACATACACTAATACACACTATACGCTCACATACTATATTCTTTCCACAGAAACAAAGACTACACATCCGACGGTCACACATACTACAAAATCACACTCAAACACACAGACACACATACACACACACACACACACACACAAACACACACACACACACACACACACACACACACACACACACACACACACACACACACACACACACACACACACACACACACACACACACACACACACATGCTCACTACACATGCTCACTACACATTCAAAATAAACATCCCATACAAAATACACATTGTAAAAACACACAACATACAGACACTCATACAACATACACACATACAGACACTCATACCGTAAACACAATCACCACCAAACACACAGGACAGGACATACAGACCACACACACACACACACACACACACACACACACACACACACACACACACACACACATGAAAAAACAACCTTCTTATGCTTCACACAATGTTCACATACTAAACAAACACATACACACGTCTCACACACATGAAAAAAGTGCCCAAATGATGCGCCCCACAGACTCTGGCACCGGTTGTAACGATTTTTCTTCTTTCAAACTTAAAAGCCTCTAATTAAATCTTCACTGCATCTTCAACGGCTAGATGTACCGATGTATGTTCTTTGCTTCAAGCTTTACCAGGTGGTTCTAGCTGATCGCCTACAAACCCCCGGGCTGGGCAGTTCCAGTAATACACATCCTGAAGACACAGACATATGTACACAGTCACATACCTATACACACACGATTCGCTCACATACTATATACATACCACAGACACAAACACTACACATCCGACCCTGAAACATAACTACAAACACACATTCAAACACACACACACACACACACACACACACACACACACACACACACACACACACACACACACACACACACACACACACACACACACACACACACTGCAGAAGTCTCTAATTAGTTTAGAAACTGTACAATGATCAGTAGGCCTGCCAGAGTACTGTACTGTTTAGTCGCAAAATGTGGAAGGTTGGGTTTATACTCTTCTAGGAGATGAGTGACATGCAGGAAGTCGAGAATTATTTATTCACTGTGTGTTAAATTGGCCGTCATACTATTGGCCCAAATTCAAGGCTTACAAAAGTGGGGCACACTTAGTGGACAACAATGTCAAAGGTCATGAGACAGAAAGAGACCCAAAAGTGACTTATAGATATATGATGTGGTGGGAGGTTGCATTGATTGCAGAAGTCTCTAAGTATTTCAGGATCTAGAATATGTGCTGGGCTGGGACATTACAAGCGTTCCTTGCCTGGTCATATATGCAAAGGATCCATGAATGGACCTCCCAGAGATTTAATAGTGCTGATGTCATAAATGTGCAAGGGATGAATTGGTCTTTTAAAGATTTTTATTTATTTATTTATCTATTGAACGTCTACATCTTCTAGATCTCATTAAACTAAACAGTTTTTACATGAGATGGCCTAACATGGTTGAGTTAGGCCCAAACCTGGCCCACGTTGAGCTGAGGTGGGCAGTTCCAGTAATACAACACACATCCTGACACACACACACACACACACAAACACTGGTGCACAGATACATAGAACACATTCTATACACAATATATGCACACATACTATACACTTACCACATACAGAACCACTACACTCACACATACTAAACACAAACACAAACATTATACATGCATACAACATACATATATACACTCACTACAAACTCACACACATCCAAAATAAACATACCACACACAATACACATTCATACACTCATACCGTACACACATAACCACACACAAACATCCACATAGGACAACACATACAGACAAACCCACACACACACACACACACACACACACCCACACACACACACAAACACAGGCAATATTTTTGTTCTTAATGTACAGTACACATACTAAACAAAGACACACACACCCACACACACACACACACACACACACACACACACCAACGTGTGTTAAACGTATGTCATGTTTGCTTAAGAGATCTTAAAAAAGATGCACCTGTTGTGTGGTGCGCCCAAGTGGCGATGGCGCAGGTGCTTGGGCCCGCTCATAGTTGCATGTAACTATTTTTCTTTTCTATGTTTTTTAAGGCTGGAGTGCAAATTTCTTGCCTTTCATCTTCTTCATCTTCTCTTCTTGAGAGGTCTTTGGTATACGAGCATCTGCCGGCCAGGGACACAAGAATGTTCTTCACCTGACCATGCATGCGGAGTCCCGATCGTGATGTTGCTGACGATAGTCCCGCTGCACAGTACTGGTTGTTGATCAGTGTGTTTGTGTGTGTGTGATTATCAGTCCAGTCCCTTTTTGTTGAGGAGACAGATAGTTTGTGAAGAGTGTGTCTGATGGGTGTGTCTGATCAGCCAGAATGCTGATGGCTTTGCGGATGCGGATGCCATGCAGTGTGTGGTGTAGATGTCTTCGATAGAGAGAAGAGAGACCCAGATTATCTTCTCTGCTGTACTCTCTATCAACAGTAGAGTCTTGTGATCCGAGATGGCACAATTCCCAAACCAGATGGTGATTCACCTGCTCAGCATGCTATAGAAGATGGCCAGGATCAGTGGTAGAAGCTGCGCCACGCACAGCCTTCTGAGAAAAAAAAGATACCGTTGGGCTTTCTTGTTTAAGGAGCTGGTGTTTAGATACCAGATGCTGTTCTCCTCCAGATGGACACGCAGGAATTTGGTACTGTTGACCATCACAAAGAAGTCGATTTTCAGTGGAGAGAGTGGTGCCTCCGTGGCCTCCTGAAGTCGACAATCTCTTTTGTCTTATAGACGATCAGATGTTGTTGTCTCTGCACCAGTCCGTTTGCCTCTGCACTTCCTCTCTGTTTGCTGACTCGTCGTACTTACTGATGAGACCCACCATGGTCGTGTTATCAGTCTGTGTCGCTACACAGTCAAGAGTCAGCAAGTGATCAGGCCAAACAGGCTCAGCTTCCTGATCCGGTCTGGGTGGATGATAGAATTGAATCCTTAACTGAAATGTATGTACAGCATTGGACATAGGTGTCCAAGTTTGAGAGGGCCAGATGGAGTGTGCTGGAGATGGCGTCATCCATTGAACGGTTGCGGGCCGTACGCAAACTGCAGTGGGTCTAGTGAGGGGGGCAGTAGGGTCTTGAAGGTCTTGATCATAGTAGACTTGAATCACGTGGAATCGCTGCTCACAGACGCTGCTCACGCTGCTCACAGAGATTCTCTGAGCACTTTGGGGTATTGTCTTGTCCAGCAGCTTTACGTGAGTTGACTCTGCATAGAGTTTTCCGCACATGAGCCGTGGTGTGACACAGCGCCTGGTCGTTCGGAGCAGGGTTGGTCACTTAAATTCTGCAACAAGCTGTTCAGCACGTCTGGAAGGGATCTGTTATTTTCAGAGGCAGGTAATGATGTCCTGTAGTTGGCTGAATACCCTGATGAATTGAGTGGCTTGAATACCCTGCCACATGCTCCGTGCGGTGGTTGTGGATTCTCGGGGCGTGTGCACGTTTCGCCTCTGTGATGGCCAACTTGGTTCTTGCTGTTCTTAGACCCACCTTGTCTCCTGCTCTGAAGAATTTGTCTCGGATTTTCAGAAGTGCATGCACCTCTGCAGGGTTTCTGGGTGGGTCGGGAGATGATTGTCTCGGAAACAATGAAATCACTTGTTGATGTGACCCACGAGTGTTCCTCGCCTGATCGTGCATGATGGGTACCCATCGTAAGACCCACTGTTCTGCGTGAGGCTCTGGGCCTTGGGATCTTGCGCTTGGAACATTGGTAGATGGTAGCCAAATTGGCTGCAGGGAGTAGATTGATCATGTAATCCTAGGATCTTTGTGGACATAGGGGCAGTTTTTGGCCATACCTCAGTGAGAAAGCCACCTATAAGTCCCCTTGTTTTGGGCTCAAATCCTATGGCTCTATCTGCTCGACATGATGGCACGAGTAACCCACACATTTCCATGAATGTACTATGGATGGCTCACTACCTGTATAAGACAAACTTTCGGGCTTCTCCGTATGCTTTTCATTCCTGTGCTACAAGGCTGGCTCCTAACAAATGTTGCAGAAGACAGCAGCGATAAGCTGAGCCAGCCAGTTCCAGAAATACCGACTGTAGTGTAGCATGATAAATATATGGCATCTATCCTTTCTGACTAGATCCGATAGGGCTAGTTACAGGTTTCTGTTCTCTATCAACCGACCAGTCTTTACAATTAATGATTCAGAGTGCATTGGGCTTCTGTCTCTGCTCACCAATTACTGAAGAAGTCCTTGTAATTTTCTTTTCCTCTGGGTAGCACTATGCTAAAATTCAGCGGGACGTCCACTCTGATTTGTGGTCACTTTCAGATGATATCTCTAGATAATGCAACAATCAGACAGGCATTACCCCAGGAGGAGTTCCGGGAGAAGGCCTCAGTCCTTTTAGGGATCTAGGTGCCTAATAGCTTTTTCCCCATTTTGATCCCACATCTCCAGGTTATAGGATGAGGCAGCACACTTAATGTGCTTAATTTTTAAACTATCAAATCAGTAGTACCCAATGGTTCTTTTTCAATGCCGGCATGTTACGCTTACAGGAAATTCCTCATTCTTTCAGAACTTTCTTTATCATGTTTTATAATAGATAAGTCTTTAATGTGGTTAAGAACTTGCCCAGGACTTGTGTGATGCATTCCTGTTGAAGAATAGCATGACCTTCCGAAATGTGTATTTTGCCCATCAACAGGAAAGAAATTAAAGGAGGAATCATATAGGACATAAATTGTTTCATTTGAGCATTCGAAACATCTTGACCTATGATCTATACACATATCAATTTGATCTATATTGTATATAGATGTTAATATTTTCCATATTTATACGGCATATATTTTTTTAAATTATATTCTTCTTTCATCTTTTGTATACTTTATTTGAATATGTTCTTATTCATAATCCATTTTTTATTATAGACCTATTTCATATTCACATTGAATACTCAATTTGCTTTTTGAAATGCATCCGTTGCACAAGAGTGAAATGAGATCATGTTAAAACACTAATCGATGCATTAAAGAATGTCCTTTCCTTAAATATTCTTTTGCACTTTGTTGAAAATTAGAGGGTATGTCAAAACAAATTGTATGGCGCAATAAACCACCACCTTTGTTATCACCATTTATACTAAAAATGTCATCAATGTGTTTGATTTGCTAGGACTTGAGCATGGAAGATGTTGCAAGAATTCCTTTTTCTTCAGGCTAGCACATTTCACACTCGGGGAAATAATTGAACTGTAATATACTGAAGGAGAGGTGACGCATCGTTGGGGATAATAACCCCAGAAATAATCGACTTTTTTTTTTCTTGAAAAGACACTTGCATGGTAACAAAACAACCATATGCATAATATATATGAAGACTGTAGTAAAATTTCATGTTACTTCACGAGGAGAATCATCCGAAATTATTAGTATATTCATTATTATACATATATAAATTATTCATTATGTCCAAGATTGTATACTTGACAACATTAAGAAGACTTTTTTTTTTTCAAATTTTGAGCATGAAAACTGTATTTGAGCAGGCTGCTTTCATTCAGAAACAAATTCACAAGAATGATCATTTTAAACACAGTCATGCATTCTAGCATGCATATTGAAAAAAAGGTAAAAAAAAAAAAAAAAAGAACTGCAAAGACAAGTCAATCACAGAGGCCGCTGAAAGAGCCTCGAGGTGGATTTGGATCAAGAGGTCCGCAAAGTTGGCCAGAGCTGCTGGGACACAAGTTGGGGCGTGATCAACCCCGGCTGGGTGAGAGAGGGTGTCTGATGTTGTGAGACCTGAAACACCCGATGATCTCAGGAAACATCACTGATGATGTGTCGCAGTTCATCCAGAGATCTATCAAAGTACTACAATATCAACTCGTTATGTATGTTTTACATAACTGTGCATTAGTTGTGTGAGAAAACCGCTTCCCTGAGCTCGCAAAGCGCTAAGAACACGGGAAACGCTTTATCTCCGTATGCAGAGCATGAAACTCAAAGGAAGGATGATTTCAAACATATTCATGCATTATGACATACAAGTTGAAAAACAACTTTTTTGTTATTTTTCACATTTTTGAGCATGAAAATTGCATATCAACTGGTTTTGTATGTTTTACATAACTGTGCATTAGTTGTGTGAGAAAACCGCTTTCCTGAGCTCGTACAGCGCTAAGAACACGGGAAACGCTTTTTCTCTGCATGAGCAGCATAAAACTCAAAGGAATGATGATTTCCATCACAAACATGCATTATGGCATACAAGTTGAAAAACAACTTTTTTGTTATTCTTTTTCACATTTTGAGCATGAAAGTTGTATGTCAACTCGTTTTGTATGTTTTACATAACGGTGCATTAGTTGTGTGAGAAAACCGCTTTCCTGAGCTCGTACAGCGCTAAGAACACGGGAAACGCTTTATCTCCGTATGAGCAGCAGAAAACTCAAAGGAATGATGATTTCCATCACATTCATGCATAATAGCACACATGTTGAAAAACAACTTTTTTGTTATTCTTTTTCACATTTTGAGCATGAAAGTTGTATGTCAACTCGTTTTGTATGTTTTACATAACGGTGCATTAGTTGTGTGAGAAAACCGCTTTCCTGAGCTCGTACAGCGCTAAGAACACGGGAAACGCTTTTTCTCTGCATGAGCAGCATAAAACTTAAAGGAATGATAATTTCCATCACAAACATGCATTATGGCATAAATGTTGAAAAACAACTTTTTTTAAATTCTTTTTCACATTTTGAGCATGAAAATTGCATATCAACTGGTTTTGTATGTTTTACATTAGTTGTGTGAGAAAACCGCTTTCCTGAGCTCGTACAGCGCTAAGGACACGGGAAACGCTTTATCTCCGTATGAGCAGCAGAAAACTCAAAGGAATGATGATTTCCATCACATTCATGCATTATGGCATAAATGTTGAAAAACAAATTCTTTTTCACATTTTGAGCATGAAAATTGCATATCAACTGGTTTTGTATGTTTTACATTAGTTGTGTGAGAAAACCGCTTCCTGAGCTTAAGAACACGGGAAACGCTTTATCTCCGTATGCAGAAACTCATGATTTTATTCATGCATTATCATACTGAAAAACAACTTTTTCACATTTTGAGCATGAAAATTGCATATCAACTGGTTTTGTATGTTTTACATAACTGTGCATTAGTTGTGTGAGAAAACCGCTTTCCTGAGCTCGTACAGCGCTAAGAACACGGGAAACGCTTTTTCTCCGTATGAGCAGCAGAAAACTCAAAGGAATGATGATTTCCATCACATTCATGCATTATGGCATACAAGTTGAAAAACAACTTTTTTAATATTCTTTTTCACATTTTGAGCATGAAAACTGTATATCAACTCAGTTTGTATGTTTGACATAACTGTGCATTAGTTGTGTGAGAAAACCGCTTTCCTGAGCTCGTACAGCGCTAAGAACACGGGAAACGCTTTATCTCCGTATGAGCAGCAGAAAACTCAAAGGAATGATGATTTCCATCACATTCATGCATAATAGCACACATGTTGAAAAACAACTTTTTTGTTATACTTTTTCACATTTTGAGCATGAAAGTTGTATGTCAACTCGTTTTGTATGTTTTACATAACGGTGCATTAGTTGTGTGAGAAAACCGCTTTCCTGAGCTCGTACAGCGCTAAGAACACGGGAAACGCTTTTTCTCTGCATGAGCAGCATAAAACTTAAAGGAATGATAATTTCCATCACAAACATGCATTATGGCATAAATGTTGAAAAACAACTTTTTTTTATTCTTTTTCACATTTTGAGCATGAAAATTGCATATCAACTGGTTTTGTATGTTTTACATTAGTTGTGTGAGAAAACCGCTTTCCTGAGCTCGTACAGCGCTAAGGACACGGGAAACGCTTTATCTCCGTATGAGCAGCAGAAAACTCAAAGGAATGATGATTTCCATCACATTCATGCATTATGGCATAAATGTTGAAAAACAACTTTTTCTTATTCTTTTTCACATTTTGAGCATGAAAATTGCATATCAACTGGTTTTGTATGTTTTACATTAGTTGTGTGAGAAAACCGCTTTCCTGAGCTCGTACAGCGCTAAGGACACGGGAAACGCTTTATCTCCGTATGAGCAGCAGAAAACTCAAAGGAATGATGATTTCCATCACATTCATGCATTATGGCATAAATGTTGAAAAACAACTTTTTTTTATTCTTTTTCACATTTTGAGCCTGCATCAATGTATGAAAAACAACTTTTTTGTTGTTCTTTTTTACATTTTGAGCATGAAAGTTGTATGTCAACTCGTTTTGTATGTTTTACATAACGGTGCATTAGTTCTGTGAGAAAACCGCTTTCCAGAGGACGTACAGCGTTAAGAACACGGGAAACGCTTTATCTCTGCATGAGCAGCACAAAACTCAAAGGAATGATGATTTCTCTCACATTCATGAATTATAAATATTTGTTGCCTTGTTGTAGAGATCAGATATTGAATAACGTATCTGCATTAGATAAATGAAAGCCTTTAACATGAAACTCATATTTATTCATTCAACCGTTCATCATGAATTATACGTTCATACATCGTTCTTTTCCCCATACTAAACTACATCTTTAATTAACATTAAAATAAATTCCTAATTCTTATAATTGGTAAAATTCCTGCCTTTGTACAATTAGACAGGTATGAGTAAATTTCACACATCCATTGTACTACTACGTATAGTTGAGAGGGTAAAAATTTTTAGCTAAAACTTGCACTGGACGAGCTTTAAACAGAGCCCCAAAAGTGCCCAAATGATGCGCCCCACAGACGATGGCACCGGATGTAACTATGTTTCTTCTTTCAACCTTAAAAGGCTAGAATTAAATCACTGCATCTTAAACGGCCGGATGTACCGATGTATGTCGTTTGCTTCAACCTTTACCAAGTGGTTCTAGCTGATCGCCTACAAACCTCCAGGCTGGGTAGTTCCAGTAATACGCATATCCTGACCACACACACATATGTACAGAGACACATACACTAATACACACTATACGCTCACATACTATATTCTTTCCACAGAAACAAAGACTACACATCCGACGGTCACACATACTACAAAATCACACTCAAACACACAGACACACATACACACACACACACACACACACACACACACACACACACACACACACACACACACACACACACACACACACACACACACACACACACACACACACACACACACACACACACACACACACACACACACACACACACACACACACATGCTCACTACACATGCTCACTACACATTCAAAATAAACATCCCATACAAAATACACATTGTAAAAACACACAACATACAGACACTCATACAACATACACACATACAGACACTCATACCGTAAACACAATCACCACCAAACACACAGGACAGGACATACAGACACACACACACACACACACACACACACACACACACACACACACACACACACACACACACATGAAAAAACAACCTTCTTATGCTTCACACAATGTTCACATACTAAACAAACACATACACACGTCTCACACACATGAAAAAAGTGCCCAAATGATGCGCCCCACAGACTCTGGCACCGGTTGTAACGATTTTTCTTCTTTCAAACTTAAAAGCCTCTAATTAAATCTTCACTGCATCTTCAACGGCTAGATGTACCGATGTATGTTCTTTGCTTCAAGCTTTACCAGGTGGTTCTAGCTGATCGCCTACAAACCCCCGGGCTGGGCAGTTCCAGTAATACACATCCTGAAGACACAGACATATGTACACAGTCACATACCTATACACACACGATTCGCTCACATACTATATACATACCACAGACACAAACACTACACATCCGACCCTGAAACATAACTACAAACACACATTCACACACACACACACACACACACACACACACACACACACACACACACACACACACACACACACACACTGCAGAAGTCTCTAATTAGTTTAGAAACTGTACAATGATCAGTAGGCCTGCCAGAGTACTGTACTGTTTAGTCGCAAAATGTGGAAGGTTGGGTTTATACTCTTCTAGGAGATGAGTGACATGCAGGAAGTCGAGAATTATTTATTCACTGTGTGTTAAATTGGCCGTCATACTATTGGCCCAAATTCAAGGCTTACAAAAGTGGGGCACACTTAGTGGACAACAATGTCAAAGGTCATGAGACAGAAAGAGACCCAAAAGTGACTATATATATATATGATGTGGTGGGAGGTTGCATTGATTGCAGAAGTCTCTAAGTATTTCAGGATCTAGAATATGTGCTGGGCTGGGACATTACAAGCGTTCCTTGCCTGGTCATATATGCAAAGGATCCATGAATGGACCTCCCAGAGATTTAATAGTGCTGATGTCATAAATGTGCAAGGGATGAATTGGTCTTTTAAAGATTTTTATTTATTTATTTATCTATTGAACGTCTACATCTTCTAGATCTCATTAAACTAAACAGTTTTTACATGAGATGGCCTAACATGGTTGAGTTAGGCCCAAACCTGGCCCACGTTGAGCTGAGGTGGGCAGTTCCAGTAATACAACACACATCCTGACACACACACACACACACACAAACACTGGTGCACAGATACATAGAACACATTCTATACACAATATATGCACACATACTATACACTTACCACATACAGAACCACTACACTCACACATACTAAACACAAACACAAACATTATACATGCATACAACATACATATATACACTCACTACAAACTCACACACATCCAAAATAAACATACCACACACAATACACATTCATACACTCATACCGTACACACATAACCACACACAAACATCCACATAGGACAACACATACAGACAAACCCACACACACACACACACACACACACACACACACACACACACAAACACAGGCAATATTTTTGTTCTTAATGTACAGTACACATACTAAACAAAGACACACACACCCAAACACACACACACACACACACACACACACACACCAACGTGTGTTAAACGTATGTCATGTTTGCTTAAGAGATCTTAAAAAAGATGCACCTGTTGTGTGGTGCGCCCAAGTGGCGATGGCGCAGGTGCTTGGGCCCGCTCATAGTTGCATGTAACTATTTTTCTTTTCTATGTTTTTTAAGGCTGGAGTGCAAATTTCTTGCCTTTCATCTTCTTCATCTTCTCTTCTTGAGAGGTCTTTGGTATACGAGCATCTGCCGGCCAGGGACACAAGAATGTTCCTCACCTGACCATGCATGCGGAGTCCCGATCGTGATGTTGCTGACGATAGTCCCGCTGCACAGTACTGGTTGTTGATCAGTGTGTTTGTGTGTGTGTGATTATCAGTCCAGTCCCTTTTTGTTGAGGAGACAGATAGTTTGTGAAGAGTGTGTCTGATGGGTGTGTCTGATCAGCCAGAATGCTGATGGCTTTGCGGATGCGGATGCCATGCAGTGTGTGGTGTAGATGTCTTCGATAGAGAGAAGAGAGACCCAGATTATCTTCTCTGCTGTACTCTCTATCAACAGTAGAGTCTTGTGATCCGAGATGGCACAATTCCCAAACCAGATGGTGATTCACCTGCTCAGCATGCTATAGAAGATGGCCAGGATCAGTGGTAGAAGCTGCGCCACGCACAGCCTTCTGAGAAAAAAAAGATACCGTTGGGCTTTCTTGTTTAAGGAGCTGGTGTTTAGATACCAGATGCTGTTCTCCTCCAGATGGACACGCAGGAATTTGGTACTGTTGACCATCACAAAGAAGTCGATTTTCAGTGGAGAGAGTGGTGCCTCCGTGGCCTCCTGAAGTCGACAATCTCTTTTGTCTTATAGACGATCAGATGTTGTTGTCTCTGCACCAGTCCGTTTGCCTCTGCACTTCCTCTCTGTTTGCTGACTCGTCGTACTTACTGATGAGACCCACCATGGTCGTGTTATCAGTCTGTGTCGCTACACAGTCAAGAGTCAGCAAGTGATCAGGCCAAACAGGCTCAGCTTCCTGATCCGGTCTGGGTGGATGATAGAATTGAATCCTTAACTGAAATGTATGTACAGCATTGGACATAGGTGTCCAAGTTTGAGAGGGCCAGATGGAGTGTGCTGGAGATGGCGTCATCCATTGAACGGTTGCGGGCCGTACGCAAACTGCAGTGGGTCTAGTGAGGGGGGCAGTAAGGTCTTGAAGGTCTTGATCATAGTAGACTTGAATCACGTGGAATCGCTGCTCACAGACGCTGCTCACGCTGCTCACAGAGATTCTCTGAGCACTTTGGGGTATTGTCTTGTCCAGCAGCTTTACGTGAGTTGACTCTGCATAGAGTTTTCCGCACATGAGCCGTGGTGTGACACAGCGCCTGGTCGTTCGGAGCAGGGTTGGTCACTTAAATTCTGCAACAAGCTGTTCAGCACGTCTGGAAGGGATCTGTTATTTTCAGAGGCAGGTAATGATGTCCTGTAGTTGGCTGAATACCCTGATGAATTGAGTGGCTTGAATACCCTGCCACATGCTCCGTGCGGTGGTTGTGGATTCTCGGGGCGTGTGCACGTTTCGCCTCTGTGATGGCCAACTTGGTTCTTGCTGTTCTTAGACCCACCTTGTCTCCTGCTCTGAAGAATTTGTCTCGGATTTTCAGAAGTGCATGCACCTCTGCAGGGTTTCTGGGTGGGTCGGGAGATGAATGTCTCGGAAACAATGAAATCACTTGTTGATGTGACCCACGAGTGTTCCTCGCCTGATCGTGCATGATGGGTACCCATCGTAAGACCCACTGTTCTGCGTGAGGCTCTGGGCCTTGGGATCTTGCGCTTGGAACATTGGTAGATGGTAGCCAAATTGGCTGCAGGGAGTAGATTGATCATGTAATCCTAGGATCTTTGTGGACATAGGGGCAGTTTTTGGCCATACCTCAGTGAGAAAGCCACCTATAAGTCCCCTTGTTTTGGGCTCAAATCCTATGGCTCTATCTGCTCGACATGATGGCACGAGTAACCCACACATTTCCATGAATGTACTATGGATGGCTCACTACCTGTATAAGACAAACTTTCGGGCTTCTCCGTATGCTTTTCATTCCTGTGCTACAAGGCTGGCTCCTAACAAATGTTGCAGAAGACAGCAGCGATAAGCTGAGCCAGCCAGTTCCAGAAATACCGACTGTAGTGTAGCATGATAAATATATGGCATCTATCCTTTCTGACTAGATCCGATAGGGCTAGTTACAGGTTTCTGTTCTCTATCAACCGACCAGTCTTTACAATTAATGATTCAGAGTGCATTGGGCTTCTGTCTCTGCTCACCAATTACTGAAGAAGTCCTTGTAATTTTCTTTTCCTCTGGGTAGCACTATGCTAAAATTCAGCGGGACGTCCACTCTGATTTGTGGTCACTTTCAGATGATATCTCTAGATAATGCAACAATCAGACAGGCATTGCCCCAGGAGGAGTTCCGGGAGAAGGCCTCAGTCCTTTTAGGGATCTAGGTGCCTAATAGCTTTTTCCCCATTTTGATCCCACATCTCCAGGTTATAGGATGAGGCAGCACACTTAATGTGCTTAATTTTTAAACTATCAAATCAGTAGTACCCAATGGTTCTTTTTCAATGCCGGCATGTTACGCTTACAGGAAATTCCTCATTCTTTCAGAACTTTCTTTATCATGTTTTATAATAGATAAGTCTTTAATGTGGTTAAGAACTTGCCCAGGACTTGTGTGATGCATTCCTGTTGAAGAATAGCATGACCTTCCGAAATGTGTATTTTGCCCATCAACAGGAAAGAAATTAAAGGAGGAATCATATAGGACATAAATTGTTTCATTTGAGCATTCGAAACATCTTGACCTATGATCTATACACATATCAATTTGATCTATATTGTATATAGATGTTAATATTTTCCATATTTATATGGCATATATTTTTTTAAATTATATTCTTCTTTCATCTTTTGTATACTTTATTTGAATATGTTCTTATTCATAATCCATTTTTTATTATAGACCTATTTCATATTCACATTGAATACTCAATTTGCTTTTTGAAATGCATCCGTTGCACAAGAGTGAAATGAGATCATGTTAAAACACTAATCGATGCATTAAAGAATGTCCTTTCCTTAAATATTCTTTTGCACTTTGTTGAAAATTAGAGGGTATGTCAAAACAAATTGTATGGCGCAATAAACCACCACCTTTGTTATCACCATTTATACTAAAAATGTCATCAATGTGTTTGATTTGCTAGGACTTGAGCATGGAAGATGTTGCAAGAATTCCTTTTTCTTCAGGCTAGCACATTTCACACTCGGGGAAATAATTGAACTGTAATATACTGAAGGAGAGGTGACGCATCGTTGGGGATAATAACCCCAGAAATAATCGACTTTTTTTTTTCTTGAAAAGACACTTGCATGGTAACAAAACAACCATATGCATAATATATATGAAGACTGTAGTAAAATTTCATGTTACTTCACGAGGAGAATCATCCGAAATTATTAGTATATTCATTATTATACATATATAAATTATTCATTATGTCCAAGATTGTATACTTGACATTAATTAAGACTTTTTTTTTTTCAAATTTTGAGCATGAAAACTGTATTTGAGCAGGCTGCTTTCATTCAGAAACAAATTCACAAGAATGATCATTTTAAACACAGTCATGCATTCTAGCATGCATATTGAAAAAAAGGTAAAAAAAAAAAAAGAACTGCAAAGACAAGTCAATCACAGAGGCCGCTGAAAGAGCCTCGAGGTGGATTTGGATCAAGAGGTCCGCAAAGTTGGCCAGAGCTGCTGGGACACAAGTTGGGGCGTGATCAACCCCGGCTGGGTGAGAGAGGGTGTCTGATGTTGTGAGACCTGAAACACCCGATGATCTCAGGAAACATCACTGATGATGTGTCGCAGTTCATCCAGAGATCTATCAAAGTACTACAATATCAACTCGTTATGTATGTTTTACATAACTGTGCATTAGTTGTGTGAGAAAACCGCTTCCCTGAGCTCGCAAAGCGCTAAGAACACGGGAAACGCTTTATCTCCGTATGCAGAGCATGAAACTCAAAGGAAGGATGATTTCAAACATATTCATGCATTATGACATACAAGTTGAAAAACAACTTTTTTGTTATTTTTCACATTTTTGAGCATGAAAATTGCATATCAACTGGTTTTGTATGTTTTACATAACTGTGCATTAGTTGTGTGAGAAAACCGCTTTCCTGAGCTCGTACAGCGCTAAGAACACGGGAAACGCTTTTTCTCTGCATGAGCAGCATAAAACTCAAAGGAATGATGATTTCCATCACAAACATGCATTATGGCATACAAGTTGAAAAACAACTTTTTTGTTATTCTTTTTCACATTTTGAGCATGAAAGTTGTATGTCAACTCGTTTTGTATGTTTTACATAACGGTGCATTAGTTGTGTGAGAAAACCGCTTTCCTGAGCTCGTACAGCGCTAAGAACACGGGAAACGCTTTATCTCCGTATGAGCAGCAGAAAACTCAAAGGAAGGATGATTTCCATCACATTCATGCATTATGGCATACAAGTTGAAAAACAACTTTTTTGTTATTCTTTTTCACATTTTGAGCATGAAAATTGCATATCAACTGGTTTTGTATGTTTTACATAACTGTGCATTAGTTGTGTGAGAAAACCGCTTTCCTGAGCTCGTACAGCGCTAAGAACACGGGAAACGCTTTTTCTCTGCATGAGCAGCATAAAACTCAAAGGAATGATGATTTCCATCACAAACATGCATTATGGCATAAATGTTGAAAAACAACTTTTTTTTATTCTTTTTCACATTTTGAGCATGAAAATTGCATATCAACTGGTTTTGTATGTTTTACATTAGTTGTGTGAGAAAACCGCTTTCCTGAGCTCGTACAGCGCTAAGGACACGGGAAACGCTTTATCTCCGTATGAGCAGCAGAAAACTCAAAGGAATGATGATTTCCATCACATTCATGCATTATGGCATAAATGTTGAAAAACAACTTTTTTTTTATTCTTTTTCACATTTTGAGCATGAAAATTGCATATCAACTGGTTTTGTATGTTTACATAACTGTGCATTAGTTGTGTGAGAAAACCGCTTTCCTGAGCTCGTACAGCGCTAAGAACACGGGAAACGCTTTATCTCCGTATGAGCAGCAGAAAACTCAAAGGAATGATGATTTCCATCACATTCATGCATAATAGCACACATGTTGAAAAACAACTTTTTTGTTATTCTTTTTCACATTTTGAGCATGAAAGTTGTATGTCAACTCGTTTTGTATGTTTTACATAACGGTGCATTAGTTGTGTGAGAAAACCGCTTTCCTGAGCTCGTACAGCGCTAAGAACACGGGAAACGCTTTTTCTCTGCATGAGCAGCATAAAACTTAAAGGAATGATAATTTCCATCACAAACATGCATTATGGCATAAATGTTGAAAAACAACTTTTTTAAAATTCTTTTTCACATTTTGAGCATGAAAATTGCATATCAACTGGTTTTGTATGTTTTTAAGCATTAGTTGTGTGAGAAAACCGCTTTCCTGAGCTCGTACAGCGCTAAGAACACGGGAAACGCTTTTCTCTTATGAGCAGCAGAAAACTCAAAGGAATGATGATTTCCATCAACATGCATTATGGCATAAATGTTGAAAAACAACTTTTTTTTATTCTTTTTCACATTTTGAGCATGAAAATTGCATATCAACTGGTTTTGTATGTTTTACATTAGTTGTGTGAGAAAACCGCTTTCCTGAGCTCGTACAGCGCTAAGAACACGGGAAACGCTTTATCTCCGTATGAGCAGCAGAAAACTCAAAGGAATGATGATTTCCATCACATTCATGCATTATGGCATAAATGTTGAAAAACAACTTTTTTTTATTCTTTTTCACATTTTGAGCCTGAAAATTGCATATCAACTGGTTTTGTATGTTTTACACTAGTTGTGTGAGAAAACCGCTTTCCTGAGCTCGTACAGCGCTAAGGACACGGGAAACGCTTTATCTCCGTATGAGCAGCAGAAAACTCAAAGGAATGATGATTTCCATCACATTCATGCATTATAGCACACATGTTGAAAAACAACTTTTTTGTTGTTCTTTTTTACATTTTGAGCATGAAAGTTGTATGTCAACTCGTTTTGTATGTTTTACATAACGGTGCATTAGTTCTGTGAGAAAACCGCTTTCCAGAGGACGTACAGCGTTAAGAACACGGGAAACGCTTTATCTCTGCATGAGCAGCACAAAACTCAAAGGAATGATGATTTCTCTCACATTCATGAATTATAAATATTTGTTGCCTTGTTGTAGAGATCAGATATTGAATAACGTATCTGCATTAGATAAATGAAAGCCTTTAACATGAAACTCATATTTATTCATTCAACCGTTCATCATGAATTATACGTTCATACATCGTTCTTTTCCCCATACTAAACTACATCTTTAATTAACATTAAAATAAATTCCTAATTCTTATAATTGGTAAAATTCCTGCCTTTGTACAATTAGACAGGTATGAGTAAATTTCACACATCCATTGTACTACTACGTATAGTTGAGAGGGTAAAAATTTTTAGCTAAAACTTGCACTGGACGAGCTTTAAACAGAGCCCCAAAAGTGCCCAAATGATGCGCCCCACAGACGATGGCACCGGATGTAACTATGTTTCTTCTTTCAACCTTAAAAGGCTAGAATTAAATCACTGCATCTTAAACGGCCGGATGTACCGATGTATGTCGTTTGCTTCAACCTTTACCAAGTGGTTCTAGCTGATCGCCTACAAACCTCCAGGCTGGGTAGTTCCAGTAATACGCATATCCTGACCACACACACATATGTACAGAGACACATACACTAATACACACTATACGCTCACATACTATATTCTTTCCACAGAAACAAAGACTACACATCCGACGGTCACACATACTACAAAATCACACTCAAACACACAGACACACATACACACACACACACACACACACACACACACACACAACACACACACACACACACACACACACACACACACACACACACACACACACACACACACACACACACACACACACACACACACACACACACACACACACACACACACACATGCTCACTACACATGCTCACTACACATTCAAAATAAACATCCCATACAAAATACACATTGTAAAAACACACAACATACAGACACTCATACAACATACACACATACAGACACTCATACCGTAAACACAATCACCACCAAACACACAGGACAGGACATACAGACCACACACACACACACACACACACACACACACACACACACACATGAAAAAACAACCTTCTTATGCTTCACACAATGTTCACATACTAAACAAACACATATACACGTCTCACACACATGAAAAAAGTGCCCAAATGATGCGCCCCACAGACTCTGGCACCGGTTGTAACGATTTTTCTTCTTTCAAACTTAAAAGCCTCTAATTAAATCTTCACTGCATCTTCAACGGCTAGATGTACCGATGTATGTTCTTTGCTTCAAGCTTTACCAGGTGGTTCTAGCTGATCGCCTACAAACCCCCGGGCTGGGCAGTTCCAGTAATACACATCCTGAAGACACAGACATATGTACACAGTCACATACCTATACACACACGATTCGCTCACATACTATATACATACCACAGACACAAACACTACACATCCGACCCTGAAACATAACTACAAACACACATTCACAACACACACACACACACACACACACACACACACACACACACACACACACACACACACACACATTGCAGAAGTCTCTAATTAGTTTAGAAACTGTACAATGATCAGTAGGCCTGCCAGAGTACTGTACTGTTTAGTCGCAAAATGTGGAAGGTTGGGTTTATACTCTTCTAGGAGATGAGTGACATGCAGGAAGTCGAGAATTATTTATTCACTGTGTGTTAAATTGGCCGTCATACTATTGGCCCAAATTCAAGGCTTACAAAAGTGGGGCACACTTAGTGGACAACAATGTCAAAGGTCATGAGACAGAAAGAGACCCAAAAGTGACTTATAGATATATGATGTGGTGGGAGGTTGCATTGATTGCAGAAGTCTCTAAGTATTTCAGGATCTAGAATATGTGCTGGGCTGGGACATTACAAGCGTTCCTTGCCTGGTCATATATGCAAAGGATCCATGAATGGACCTCCCAGAGATTTAATAGTGCTGATGTCATAAATGTGCAAGGGATGAATTGGTCTTTTAAAGATTTTTATTTATTTATTTATCTATTGAACGTCTACATCTTCTAGATCTCATTAAACTAAACAGTTTTTACATGAGATGGCCTAACATGGTTGAGTTAGGCCCAAACCTGGCCCACGTTGAGCTGAGGTGGGCAGTTCCAGTAATACAACACACATCCTGACACACACACACACACACACAAACACTGGTGCACAGATACATAGAACACATTCTATACACAATATATGCACACATACTATACACTTACCACATACAGAACCACTACACTCACACATACTAAACACAAACACAAACATTATACATGCATACAACATACATATATACACTCACTACAAACTCACACACATCCAAAATAAACATACCACACACAATACACATTCATACACTCATACCGTACACACATAACCACACACAAACATCCACATAGGACAACACATACAGACAAACCCACACACACACACACACACACACACACACACACACACAAACACAGGCAATATTTTTGTTCTTAATGTACAGTACACATACTAAACAAAGACACACACACCCAACACACACACACACACACACACCAACGTGTGTTAAACGTATGTCATGTTTGCTTAAGAGATCTTAAAAAAGATGCACCTGTTGTGTGGTGCGCCCAAGTGGCGATGGCGCAGGTGCTTGGGCCCGCTCATAGTTGCATGTAACTATTTTTCTTTTCTATGTTTTTTAAGGCTGGAGTGCAAATTTCTTGCCTTTCATCTTCTTCATCTTCTCTTCTTGAGAGGTCTTTGGTATACGAGCATCTGCCGGCCAGGGACACAAGAATGTTCCTCACCTGACCATGCATGCGGAGTCCCGATCGTGATGTTGCTGACGATAGTCCCGCTGCACAGTACTGGTTGTTGATCAGTGTGTTTGTGTGTGTGTGATTATCAGTCCAGTCCCTTTTTGTTGAGGAGACAGATAGTTTGTGAAGAGTGTGTCTGATGGGTGTGTCTGATCAGCCAGAATGCTGATGGCTTTGCGGATGCGGATGCCATGCAGTGTGTGGTGTAGACGTCTTCGATAGAGAGAAGAGAGACCCAGATTATCTTCTCTGCTGTACTCTCTATCAACAGTAGAGTCTTGTGATCCGAGATGGCACAATTCCCAAACCAGATGGTGATTCACCTGCTCAGCATGCTATAGAAGATGGCCAGGATCAGTGGTAGAAGCTGCGCCACGCACAGCCTTCTGAGAAAAAAAAGATACCGTTGGGCTTTCTTGTTTAAGGAGCTGGTGTTTAGATACCAGATGCTGTTCTCCTCCAGATGGACACGCAGGAATTTGGTACTGTTGACCATCACAAAGAAGTCGATTTTCAGTGGAGAGAGTGGTGCCTCCGTGGCCTCCTGAAGTCGACAATCTCTTTTGTCTTATAGACGATCAGATGTTGTTGTCTCTGCACCAGTCCGTTTGCCTCTGCACTTCCTCTCTGTTTGCTGACTCGTCGTACTTACTGATGAGACCCACCATGGTCGTGTTATCAGTCTGTGTCGCTACACAGTCAAGAGTCAGCAAGTGATCAGGCCAAACAGGCTCAGCTTCCTGATCCGGTCTGGGTGGATGATAGAATTGAATCCTTAACTGAAATGTATGTACAGCATTGGACATAGGTGTCCAAGTTTGAGAGGGCCAGATGGAGTGTGCTGGAGATGGCGTCATCCATTGAACGGTTGCGGGCCGTACGCAAACTGCAGTGGGTCTAGTGAGGGGGGCAGTAGGGTCTTGAAGGTCTTGATCATAGTAGACTTGAATCACGTGGAATCGCTGCTCACAGACGCTGCTCACGCTGCTCACAGAGATTCTCTGAGCACTTTGGGGTATTGTCTTGTCCAGCAGCTTTACGTGAGTTGACTCTGCATAGAGTTTTCCGCACATGAGCCGTGGTGTGACACAGCGCCTGGTCGTTCGGAGCAGGGTTGGTCACTTAAATTCTGCAACAAGCTGTTCAGCACGTCTGGAAGGGATCTGTTATTTTCAGAGGCAGGTAATGATGTCCTGTAGTTGGCTGAATACCCTGATGAATTGAGTGGCTTGAATACCCTGCCACATGCTCCGTGCGGTGGTTGTGGATTCTCGGGGCGTGTGCACGTTTCGCCTCTGTGATGGCCAACTTGGTTCTTGCTGTTCTTAGACCCACCTTGTCTCCTGCTCTGAAGAATTTGTCTCGGATTTTCAGAAGTGCATGCACCTCTGCAGGGTTTCTGGGTGGGTCGGGAGATGAATGTCTCGGAAACAATTAAATCACTTGTTGATGTGACCCACGAGTGTTCCTCGCCTGATCGTGCATGATGGGTACCCATCGTAAGACCCACTGTTCTGCGTGAGGCTCTGGGCCTTGGGATCTTGCGCTTGGAACATTGGTAGATGGTAGCCAAATTGGCTGCAGGGAGTAGATTGATCATGTAATCCTAGGATCTTTGTGGACATAGGGGCAGTTTTTGGCCATACCTCAGTGAGAAAGCCACCTATAAGTCCCCTTGTTTTGGGCTCAAATCCTATGGCTCTATCTGCTCGACATGATGGCACGAGTAACCCACACATTTCCATGAATGTACTATGGATGGCTCACTACCTGTATAAGACAAACTTTCGGGCTTCTCCGTATGCTTTTCATTCCTGTGCTACAAGGCTGGCTCCTAACAAATGTTGCAGAAGACAGCAGCGATAAGCTGAGCCAGCCAGTTCCAGAAATACCGACTGTAGTGTAGCATGATAAATATATGGCATCTATCCTTTCTGACTAGATCCGATAGGGCTAGTTACAGGTTTCTGTTCTCTATCAACCGACCAGTCTTTACAATTAATGATTCAGAGTGCATTGGGCTTCTGTCTCTGCTCACCAATTACTGAAGAAGTCCTTGTAATTTTCTTTTCCTCTGGGTAGCACTATGCTAAAATTCAGCGGGACGTCCACTCTGATTTGTGGTCACTTTCAGATGATATCTCTAGATAATGCAACAATCAGACAGGCATTACCCCAGGAGGAGTTCCGGGAGAAGGCCTCAGTCCTTTTAGGGATCTAGGTGCCTAATAGCTTTTTCCCCATTTTGATCCCACATCTCCAGGTTATAGGATGAGGCAGCACACTTAATGTGCTTAATTTTTAAACTATCAAATCAGTAGTACCCAATGGTTCTTTTTCAATGCCGGCATGTTACGCTTACAGGAAATTCCTCATTCTTTCAGAACTTTCTTTATCATGTTTTATAATAGATAAGTCTTTAATGTGGTTAAGAACTTGCCCAGGACTTGTGTGATGCATTCCTGTTGAAGAATAGCATGACCTTCCGAAATGTGTATTTTGCCCATCAACAGGAAAGAAATTAAAGGAGGAATCATATAGGACATAAATTGTTTCATTTGAGCATTCGAAACATCTTGACCTATGATCTATACACATATCAATTTGATCTATATTGTATATAGATGTTAATATTTTCCATATTTATATGGCATATATTTTTTTAAATTATATTCTTCTTTCATCTTTTGTATACTTTATTTGAATATGTTCTTATTCATAATCCATTTTTTATTATAGACCTATTTCATATTCACATTGAATACTCAATTTGCTTTTTGAAATGCATCCGTTGCACAAGAGTGAAATGAGATCATGTTAAAACACTAATCGATGCATTAAAGAATGTCCTTTCCTTAAATATTCTTTTGCACTTTGTTGAAAATTAGAGGGTATGTCAAAACAAATTGTATGGCGCAATAAACCACCACCTTTGTTATCACCATTTATACTAAAAATGTCATCAATGTGTTTGATTTGCTAGGACTTGAGCATGGAAGATGTTGCAAGAATTCCTTTTTCTTCAGGCTAGCACATTTCACACTCGGGGAAATAATTGAACTGTAATATACTGAAGGAGAGGTGACGCATCGTTGGGGATAATAACCCCAGAAATAATCGACTTTTTTTTTTCTTGAAAAGACACTTGCATGGTAACAAAACAACCATATGCATAATATATATGAAGACTGTAGTAAAATTTCATGTTACTTCACGAGGAGAATCATCCGAAATTATTAGTATATTCATTATTATACATATATAAATTATTCATTATGTCCAAGATTGTATACTTGACAACATTAAGAAGACTTTTTTTTTTTCAAATTTTGAGCATGAAAACTGTATTTGAGCAGGCTGCTTTCATTCAGAAACAAATTCACAAGAATGATCATTTTCACAGTCATGCATTCTAGCATGCATATTGAAAAAAAGGTAAAAAAAAAAAAGAACTGCAAAGACAAGTCAATCACAGAGGCCGCTGAAAGAGCCTCGAGGTGGATTTGGATCAAGAGGTCCGCAAAGTTGGCCAGAGCTGCTGGGACACAAGTTGGGGCGTGATCAACCCAGGCTGGGTGAGAGAGGGTGTCTGATGTTGTGAGACCTGAAACACCCGATGATCTCAGGAAACATCACTGATGATGTGTCGCAGTTCATCCAGAGATCTATCAAAGTACTACAATATCAACTCGTTATGTATGTTTTACATAACTGTGCATTAGTTGTGTGAGAAAACCGCTTCCCTGAGCTCGCAAAGCGCTAAGAACACGGGAAACGCTTTATCTCCGTATGCAGAGCATGAAACTCAAAGGAAGGATGATTTCAAACATATTCATGCATTATGACATGCAAGTTGAAAAACAACTTTTTTGTTATTTTTCACATTTTTGAGCATGAAAATTGCATATCAACTGGTTTTGTATGTTTTACATAACTGTGCATTAGTTGTGTGAGAAAACCGCTTTCCTGAGCTCGTACAGCGCTAAGAACACGGGAAACGCTTTTTCTCTGCAGGAGCAGCATAAAACTCAAAGGAATGATGATTTCCATCACAAACATGCATTATGGCATACAAGTTGAAAAACAACTTTTTTGTTATTCTTTTTCACATTTTGAGCATGAAAGTTGTATGTCAACTCGTTTTGTATGTTTTACATAACGGTGCATTAGTTGTGTGAGAAAACCGCTTTCCTGAGCTCGTACAGCGCTAAGAACACGGGAAACGCTTTATCTCCGTATGAGCAGCAGAAAACTCAAAGGAATGATGATTTCCATCACATTCATGCATTATGGCATACAAGTTGAAAAACAACTTTTTTAATATTCTTTTTCACATTTTGAGCATGAAAACTGTATATCAACT
>QNUK01001830.1:0-26345 GCA_013621035.1 Clarias magur | reverse complement strand
TTTTTTGTCAACTCGTTATGTATTTGTTCCATAACTGTGCTTTAGATGTGTGAGAAAACCGCTTTCCTGAGCTCGTACAGCGCTAAGAACACGGGAAACGCTTTCTCTCCGCATGAAGAGCATAAAACTTAAAGGAATGATGATTTCCAACACACTTCATGCATTATAGCATAAATGTTGAAAAACAACTTTTTTGTTATTCTTTTCACATTTTGAGCATAAAAACTGTATATCAACTCGTTATGTATTTGTTCCATAACTGTGTATTAGTTGTGTGAGAAAACCGCTTTCCTGAGCTCGTACAGCTCTAAGAACACGGGAAACGCTTTATCTCCGCATGAAGAGCATAAAACTTAAAGGAATGATAATTTCCATCACAAACATGCATTATGGCATAAATGTTGAAAAACAACTTTTTTAAAATTCTTTTTCACATTTTGAGCATGAAAATTGTATATCAACTGGTTTTGTATGTTTTACATTAGTTGTGTGAGAAAACCGCTTTCCTGAGCTCGTACAGCGCTAAGGACACGGGAAACGCTTTATCTCCGGATGAGCAGCAGAAAACTCAAAGGAATTATGATTTCCATCACATTCATGCATTATGGCATAAATGTTGAAAAACAACTTTTTTTAATTCTTTTTCACATTTTGAGCATGAAAATTGCATATCAACTGGTTTTGTATGTTTTACATAACTGTGCATTAGTTGTGTGAGAAAACCGCTTTCCTGAGCTCGTAGAGCGCTAAGAACACGGGAAACGCTTTTTCTCCGTATGAGCAGCAGAAAACTCAAAGGAATGATGATTTCCATCACATTCATGCATTATGGCATACAAGTTGAAAAACAACTTTTTTAATATTCTTTTTCACATTTTGAGCATGAAAACTGTATATCAACTCAGTTTGTATGTTTGACATAACTGTGCATTAGTTGTGTGAGAAAACCGCTTTCCTGAGCTCGTACAGCGCTAAGAACACGGGAAACGCTTTATCTCCGTATGAGCAGCAGAAAACTCAAAGGAATGATGATTTCCATCACATTCATGCATAATAGCACACATGTTGAAAAACAACTTTTTTGTTATACTTTTTCACATTTTGAGCATGAAAGTTGTATGTCAACTCGTTTTGTATGTTTTACATAACGGTGCATTAGTTGTGTGAGAAAACCGCTTTCCTGAGCTCGTACAGCGCTAAGAACACGGGAAACGCTTTTTCTCTGCATGAGCAGCATAAAACTTAAAGGAATGATAATTTCCATCACAAACATGCATTATGGCATAAATGTTGAAAAACAACTTTTTTTATTCTTTTTCACATTTTGAGCATGAAAATTGCATATCAACTGGTTTTGTATGTTTTACATTAGTTGTGTGAGAAAACCGCTTTCCTGAGCTCGTACAGCGCTAAGAACACGGGAAACGCTTTTTCTCTGCATGAGCAGCATAAAACTCAAAGGAATGATAATTTCCATCACAAACATGCATTATGGCATAAATGTTGAAAAACAACTTTTTTTATTCTTTTTCACATTTTGAGCATGAAAATTGCATATCAACTGGTTTTGTATGTTTTACATTAGTTGTGTGAGAAAACCGCTTTCCTGAGCTCGTACAGCGCTAAGGACACGGGAAACGCTTTATCTCCGTATGAGCAGCAGAAAACTCAAAGGAATGATGATTTCCATCACATTCATGCATTATGGCATAAATGTTGAAAAACAACTTTTTCTTATTCTTTTTCACATTTTGAGCATGAAAATTGCATATCAACTGGTTTTGTATGTTTTACATTAGTTGTGTGAGAAAACCGCTTTCCTGAGCTCGTACAGCGCTAAGAACACGGGAAACGCTTTATCTCCGTATGAGCAGCAGAAAACTCAAAGGAATGATGATTTCCATCACATTCATGCATTATGGCATAAATGTTGAAAAACAACTTTTTTTTATTCTTTTTCACATTTTGAGCCTGAAAATTGCATATCAACTGGTTTTGTATGTTTTACACTAGTTGTGTGAGAAAACCGCTTTCCTGAGCTCGTACAGCGCTAAGGACACGGGAAACGCTTTATCTCCGTATGAGCAGCAGAAAACTCAAAGGAATGATGATTTCCATCACATTCATGCATTATAGCACACATGTTGAAAAACAACTTTTTTGTTGTTCTTTTTTACATTTTGAGCATGAAAGTTGTATGTCAACTCGTTTTGTATGTTTTACATAACGGTGCATTAGTTCTGTGAGAAAACCGCTTTCCAGAGGACGTACAGCGTTAAGAACACGGGAAACGCTTTATCTCTGCATGAGCAGCACAAAACTCAAAGGAATGATGATTTCTCTCACATTCATGAATTATAAATATTTGTTGCCTTGTTGTAGAGATCAGATATTGAATAACGTATCTGCATTAGATAAATGAAAGCCTTTAACATGAAACTCATATTTATTCATTCAACCGTTCATCATGAATTATACGTTCATACATCGTTCTTTTCCCCATACTAAACTACATCTTTAATTAACATTAAAATAAATTCCTAATTCTTATAATTGGTAAAATTCCTGCCTTTGTACAATTAGACAGGTATGAGTAAATTTCACACATCCATTGTACTACTACGTATAGTTGAGAGGGTAAAAATTTTTAGCTAAAACTTGCACTGGACGAGCTTTAAACAGAGCCCCAAAAGTGCCCAAATGATGCGCCCCACAGACGATGGCACCGGATGTAACTATGTTTCTTCTTTCAACCTTAAAAGGCTAGAATTAAATCACTGCATCTTAAACGGCCGGATGTACCGATGTATGTCGTTTGCTTCAACCTTTACCAAGTGGTTCTAGCTGATCGCCTACAAACCTCCAGGCTGGGTAGTTCCAGTAATACGCATATCCTGACCACACACACATATGTACAGAGACACATACACTAATACACACTATACGCTCACATACTATATTCTTTCCACAGAAACAAAGACTACACATCCGACGGTCACACATACTACAAAATCACACTCAAACACACAGACACACATACACACACACACACACACACACACACACACACACACACACACACACACACACACACACACACACACACACACACACACACACACACACACACACACACACACACACACACACACACACACACACACACACACACACACATGCTCACTACACATGCTCACTACACATTCAAAATAAACATCCCATACAAAATACACATTGTAAAAACACACAACATACAGACACTCATACAACATACACACATACAGACACTCATACCGTAAACACAATCACCACCAAACACACAGGACAGGACATACAGACACACACACACACACACACACACACACACACACACACACACACACACACACACACACACACACACACACACACATGAAAAAACAACCTTCTTATGCTTCACACAATGTTCACATACTAAACAAACACATATACACGTCTCACACACATGAAAAAAGTGCCCAAATGATGCGCCCCACAGACTCTGGCACCGGTTGTAACGATTTTTCTTCTTTCAAACTTAAAAGCCTCTAATTAAATCTTCACTGCATCTTCAACGGCTAGATGTACCGATGTATGTTCTTTGCTTCAAGCTTTACCAGGTGGTTCTAGCTGATCGCCTACAAACCCCCGGGCTGGGCAGTTCCAGTAATACACATCCTGAAGACACAGACATATGTACACAGTCACATACCTATACACACACGATTCGCTCACATACTATATACATACCACAGACACAAACACTACACATCCGACCCTGAAACATAACTACAAACACACATTCAAACACACACACACACACACACACACACACACACACACACACACACACACACACACACACACACACACACTGCAGAAGTCTCTAATTAGTTTAGAAACTGTACAATGATCAGTAGGCCTGCCAGAGTACTGTACTGTTTAGTCGCAAAATGTGGAAGGTTGGGTTTATACTCTTCTAGGAGATGAGTGACATGCAGGAAGTCGAGAATTATTTATTCACTGTGTGTTAAATTGGCCGTCATACTATTGGCCCAAATTCAAGGCTTACAAAAGTGGGGCACACTTAGTGGACAACAATGTCAAAGGTCATGAGACAGAAAGAGACCCAAAAGTGACTTATATATATATATGATGTGGTGGGAGGTTGCATTGATTGCAGAAGTCTCTAAGTATTTCAGGATCTAGAATATGTGCTGGGCTGGGACATTACAAGCGTTCCTTGCCTGGTCATATATGCAAAGGATCCATGAATGGACCTCCCAGAGATTTAATAGTGCTGATGTCATAAATGTGCAAGGGATGAATTGGTCTTTTAAAGATTTTTATTTATTTATTTATCTATTGAACGTCTACATCTTCTAGATCTCATTAAACTAAACAGTTTTTACATGAGATGGCCTAACATGGTTGAGTTAGGCCCAAACCTGGCCCACGTTGAGCTGAGGTGGGCAGTTCCAGTAATACAACACACATCCTGACACACACACACACACACAAACACTGGTGCACAGATACATAGAACACATTCTATACACAATATATGCACACATACTATACACTTACCACATACAGAACCACTACACTCACACATACTAAACACAAACACAAACATTATACATGCATACAACATACATATATACACTCACTACAAACTCACACACATCCAAAATAAACATACCACACACAATACACATTCATACACTCATACCGTACACACATAACCACACACAAACATCCACATAGGACAACACATACAGACAAACCCCACACACACACACACACACACACACACACCACACACACACACAAACACAGGCAATATTTTTGTTCTTAATGTACAGTACACATACTAAACAAAGACACACACACCCACACACACACACACACACACACACACACACACCAACGTGTGTTAAACGTATGTCATGTTTGCTTAAGAGATCTTAAAAAAGATGCACCTGTTGTGTGGTGCGCCCAAGTGGCGATGGCGCAGGTGCTTGGGCCCGCTCATAGTTGCATGTAACTATTTTTCTTTTCTATGTTTTTTAAGGCTGGAGTGCAAATTTCTTGCCTTTCATCTTCTTCATCTTCTCTTCTTGAGAGGTCTTTGGTATACGAGCATCTGCCGGCCAGGGACACAAGAATGTTCTTCACCTGACCATGCATGCGGAGTCCCGATCGTGATGTTGCTGACGATAGTCCCGCTGCACAGTACTGGTTGTTGATCAGTGTGTTTGTGTGTGTGTGATTATCAGTCCAGTCCCTTTTTGTTGAGGAGACAGATAGTTTGTGAAGAGTGTGTCTGATGGGTGTGTCTGATCAGCCAGAATGCTGATGGCTTTGCGGATGCGGATGCCATGCAGTGTGTGGTGTAGACGTCTTCGATAGAGAGAAGAGAGACCCAGATTATCTTCTCTGCTGTACTCTCTATCAACAGTAGAGTCTTGTGATCCGAGATGGCACAATTCCCAAACCAGATGGTGATTCACCTGCTCAGCATGCTATAGAAGATGGCCAGGATCAGTGGTAGAAGCTGCGCCACGCACAGCCTTCTGAGAAAAAAAAGATACCGTTGGGCTTTCTTGTTTAAGGAGCTGGTGTTTAGATACCAGATGCTGTTCTCCTCCAGATGGACACGCAGGAATTTGGTACTGTTGACCATCACAAAGAAGTCGATTTTCAGTGGAGAGAGTGGTGCCTCCGTGGCCTCCTGAAGTCGACAATCTCTTTTGTCTTATAGACGATCAGATGTTGTTGTCTCTGCACCAGTCCGTTTGCCTCTGCACTTCCTCTCTGTTTGCTGACTCGTCGTACTTACTGATGAGACCCACCATGGTCGTGTTATCAGTCTGTGTCGCTACACAGTCAAGAGTCAGCAAGTGATCAGGCCAAACAGGCTCAGCTTCCTGATCCGGTCTGGGTGGATGATAGAATTGAATCCTTAACTGAAATGTATGTACAGCATTGGACATAGGTGTCCAAGTTTGAGAGGGCCAGATGGAGTGTGCTGGAGATGGCGTCATCCATTGAACGGTTGCGGGCCGTACGCAAACTGCAGTGGGTCTAGTGAGGGGGGCAGTAGGGTCTTGAAGGTCTTGATCATAGTAGACTTGAATCACGTGGAATCGCTGCTCACAGACGCTGCTCACGCTGCTCACAGAGATTCTCTGAGCACTTTGGGGTATTGTCTTGTCCAGCAGCTTTACGTGAGTTGACTCTGCATAGAGTTTTCCGCACATGAGCCGTGGTGTGACACAGCGCCTGGTCGTTCGGAGCAGGGTTGGTCACTTAAATTCTGCAACAAGCTGTTCAGCACGTCTGGAAGGGATCTGTTATTTTCAGAGGCAGGTAATGATGTCCTGTAGTTGGCTGAATACCCTGATGAATTGAGTGGCTTGAATACCCTGCCACATGCTCCGTGCGGTGGTTGTGGATTCTCGGGGCGTGTGCACGTTTCGCCTCTGTGATGGCCAACTTGGTTCTTGCTGTTCTTAGACCCACCTTGTCTCCTGCTCTGAAGAATTTGTCTCGGATTTTCAGAAGTGCATGCACCTCTGCAGGGTTTCTGGGTGGGTCGGGAGATGAATGTCTCGGAAACAATTAAATCACTTGTTGATGTGACCCACGAGTGTTCCTCGCCTGATCGTGCATGATGGGTACCCATCGTAAGACCCACTGTTCTGCGTGAGGCTCTGGGCCTTGGGATCTTGCGCTTGGAACATTGGTAGATGGTAGCCAAATTGGCTGCAGGGAGTAGATTGATCATGTAATCCTAGGATCTTTGTGGACATAGGGGCAGTTTTTGGCCATACCTCAGTGAGAAAGCCACCTATAAGTCCCCTTGTTTTGGGCTCAAATCCTATGGCTCTATCTGCTCGACATGATGGCACGAGTAACCCACACATTTCCATGAATGTACTATGGATGGCTCACTACCTGTATAAGACAAACTTTCGGGCTTCTCCGTATGCTTTTCATTCCTGTGCTACAAGGCTGGCTCCTAACAAATGTTGCAGAAGACAGCAGCGATAAGCTGAGCCAGCCAGTTCCAGAAATACCGACTGTAGTGTAGCATGATAAATATATGGCATCTATCCTTTCTGACTAGATCCGATAGGGCTAGTTACAGGTTTCTGTTCTCTATCAACCGACCAGTCTTTACAATTAATGATTCAGAGTGCATTGGGCTTCTGTCTCTGCTCACCAATTACTGAAGAAGTCCTTGTAATTTTCTTTTCCTCTGGGTAGCACTATGCTAAAATTCAGCGGGACGTCCACTCTGATTTGTGGTCACTTTCAGATGATATCTCTAGATAATGCAACAATCAGACAGGCATTGCCCCAGGAGGAGTTCCGGGAGAAGGCCTCAGTCCTTTTAGGGATCTAGGTGCCTAATAGCTTTTTCCCCATTTTGATCCCACATCTCCAGGTTATAGGATGAGGCAGCACACTTAATGTGCTTAATTTTTAAACTATCAAATCAGTAGTACCCAATGGTTCTTTTTCAATGCCGGCATGTTACGCTTACAGGAAATTCCTCATTCTTTCAGAACTTTCTTTATCATGTTTTATAATAGATAAGTCTTTAATGTGGTTAAGAACTTGCCCAGGACTTGTGTGATGCATTCCTGTTGAAGAATAGCATGACCTTCCGAAATGTGTATTTTGCCCATCAACAGGAAAGAAATTAAAGGAGGAATCATATAGGACATAAATTGTTTCATTTGAGCATTCGAAACATCTTGACCTATGATCTATACACATATCAATTTGATCTATATTGTATATAGATGTTAATATTTTCCATATTTATATGGCATATATTTTTTTAAATTATATTCTTCTTTCATCTTTTGTATACTTTATTTGAATATGTTCTTATTCATAATCCATTTTTTATTATAGACCTATTTCATATTCACATTGAATACTCAATTTGCTTTTTGAAATGCATCCGTTGCACAAGAGTGAAATGAGATCATGTTAAAACACTAATCGATGCATTAAAGAATGTCCTTTCCTTAAATATTCTTTTGCACTTTGTTGAAAATTAGAGGGTATGTCAAAACAAATTGTATGGCGCAATAAACCACCACCTTTGTTATCACCATTTATACTAAAAATGTCATCAATGTGTTTGATTTGCTAGGACTTGAGCATGGAAGATGTTGCAAGAATTCCTTTTTCTTCAGGCTAGCACATTTCACACTCGGGGAAATAATTGAACTGTAATATACTGAAGGAGAGGTGACGCATCGTTGGGGATAATAACCCCAGAAATAATCGACTTTTTTTTTTCTTGAAAAGACACTTGCATGGTAACAAAACAACCATATGCATAATATATATGAAGACTGTAGTAAAATTTCATGTTACTTCACGAGGAGAATCATCCGAAATTATTAGTATATTCATTATTATACATATATAAATTATTCATTATGTCCAAGATTGTATACTTGACAACATTAAGAAGACTTTTTTTTTTCAAATTTTGAGCATGAAAACTGTATTTGAGCAGGCTGCTTTCATTCAGAAACAAATTCACAAGAATGATCATTTTAAACACAGTCATGCATTCTAGCATGCATATTGAAAAAAAGGTAAAAAAAAAAAGAACTGCAAAGACAAGTCAATCACAGAGGCCGCTGAAAGAGCCTCGAGGTGGATTTGGATCAAGAGGTCCGCAAAGTTGGCCAGAGCTGCTGGGACACAAGTTGGGGCGTGATCAACCCCGGCTGGGTGAGAGAGGGTGTCTGATGTTGTGAGACCTGAAACACCCGATGATCTCAGGAAACATCACTGATGATGTGTCGCAGTTCATCCAGAGATCTATCAAAGTACTACAATATCAACTCGTTATGTATGTTTTACATAACTGTGCATTAGTTGTGTGAGAAAACCGCTTCCCTGAGCTCGCAAAGCGCTAAGAACACGGGAAACGCTTTATCTCCGTATGCAGAGCATGAAACTCAAAGGAAGGATGATTTCAAACATATTCATGCATTATGACATACAAGTTGAAAAACAACTTTTTTGTTATTTTTCACATTTTTGAGCATGAAAATTGCATATCAACTGGTTTTGTATGTTTTACATAACTGTGCATTAGTTGTGTGAGAAAACCGCTTTCCTGAGCTCGTACAGCGCTAAGAACACGGGAAACGCTTTTTCTCTGCATGAGCAGCATAAAACTCAAAGGAATGATGATTTCCATCACAAACATGCATTATGGCATACAAGTTGAAAAACAACTTTTTTGTTATTCTTTTTCACATTTTGAGCATGAAAGTTGTATGTCAACTCGTTTTGTATGTTTTACATAACGGTGCATTAGTTGTGTGAGAAAACCGCTTTCCTGAGCTCGTACAGCGCTAAGAACACGGGAAACGCTTTATCTCCGTATGAGCAGCAGAAAACTCAAAGGAATGATGATTTCCATCACATTCATGCATAATAGCACACATGTTGAAAAACAACTTTTTTGTTATACTTTTTCACATTTTGAGCATGAAAGTTGTATGTCAACTCGTTTTGTATGTTTTACATAACGGTGCATTAGTTGTGTGAGAAAACCGCTTTCCTGAGCTCGTACAGCGCTAAGAACACGGGAAACGCTTTTTCTCTGCATGAGCAGCATAAAACTTAAAGGAATGATAATTTCCATCACAAACATGCATTATGGCATAAATGTTGAAAAACAACTTTTTTTTATTCTTTTTCACATTTTGAGCATGAAAATTGCATATCAACTGGTTTTGTATGTTTTACATTAGTTGTGTGAGAAAACCGCTTTCCTGAGCTCGTACAGCGCTAAGGACACGGGAAACGCTTTATCTCCGTATGAGCAGCAGAAAACTCAAAGGAATGATGATTTCCATCACATTCATGCATTATGGCATAAATGTTGAAAAACAACTTTTTCTTATTCTTTTTCACATTTTGAGCATGAAAATTGCATATCAACTGGTTTTGTATGTTTTACATTAGTTGTGTGAGAAAACCGCTTTCCTGAGCTCGTACAGCGCTAAGAACACGGGAAACGCTTTATCTCCGTATGAGCAGCAGAAAACTCAAAGGAATGATGATTTCCATCACATTCATGCATTATGGCATAAATGTTGAAAAACAACTTTTTTTTATTCTTTTTCACATTTTGAGCCTGAAAATTGCATATCAACTGGTTTTGTATGTTTTACACTAGTTGTGTGAGAAAACCGCTTTCCTGAGCTCGTACAGCGCTAAGGACACGGGAAACGCTTTATCTCCGTATGAGCAGCAGAAAACTCAAAGGAATGATGATTTCCATCACATTCATGCATTATAGCACACATGTTGAAAAACAACTTTTTTGTTGTTCTTTTTTACATTTTGAGCATGAAAGTTGTATGTCAACTCGTTTTGTATGTTTTACATAACGGTGCATTAGTTCTGTGAGAAAACCGCTTTCCAGAGGACGTACAGCGTTAAGAACACGGGAAACGCTTTATCTCTGCATGAGCAGCACAAAACTCAAAGGAATGATGATTTCTCTCACATTCATGAATTATAAATATTTGTTGCCTTGTTGTAGAGATCAGATATTGAATAACGTATCTGCATTAGATAAATGAAAGCCTTTAACATGAAACTCATATTTATTCATTCAACCGTTCATCATGAATTATACGTTCATACATCGTTCTTTTCCCCATACTAAACTACATCTTTAATTAACATTAAAATAAATTCCTAATTCTTATAATTGGTAAAATTCCTGCCTTTGTACAATTAGACAGGTATGAGTAAATTTCACACATCCATTGTACTACTACGTATAGTTGAGAGGGTAAAAATTTTTAGCTAAAACTTGCACTGGACGAGCTTTAAACAGAGCCCCAAAAGTGCCCAAATGATGCGCCCCACAGACGATGGCACCGGATGTAACTATGTTTCTTCTTTCAACCTTAAAAGGCTAGAATTAAATCACTGCATCTTAAACGGCCGGATGTACCGATGTATGTCGTTTGCTTCAACCTTTACCAAGTGGTTCTAGCTGATCGCCTACAAACCTCCAGGCTGGGTAGTTCCAGTAATACGCATATCCTGACCACACACACATATGTACAGAGACACATACACTAATACACACTATACGCTCACATACTATATTCTTTCCACAGAAACAAAGACTACACATCCGACGGTCACACATACTACAAAATCACACTCAAACACACAGACACACATACACACACACACACACACACACACACACACACACACACACACACACACACACACACACAACACACACACACACACACACACACACACACACACACACACACACACACACACACACACACACACACACATGCTCACTACACATGCTCACTACACATTCAAAATAAACATCCCATACAAAATACACATTGTAAAAACACACAACATACAGACACTCATACAACATACACACATACAGACACTCATACCGTAAACACAATCACCACCAAACACACAGGACAGGACATACAGACACACACACACACACACACACACACACACACACACACACACACATGAAAAAACAACCTTCTTATGCTTCACACAATGTTCACATACTAAACAAACACATATACACGTCTCACACACATGAAAAAAGTGCCCAAATGATGCGCCCCACAGACTCTGGCACCGGTTGTAACGATTTTTCTTCTTTCAAACTTAAAAGCCTCTAATTAAATCTTCACTGCATCTTCAACGGCTAGATGTACCGATGTATGTTCTTTGCTTCAAGCTTTACCAGGTGGTTCTAGCTGATCGCCTACAAACCCCCGGGCTGGGCAGTTCCAGTAATACACATCCTGAAGACACAGACATATGTACACAGTCACATACCTATACACACACGATTCGCTCACATACTATATACATACCACAGACACAAACACTACACATCCGACCCTGAAACATAACTACAAACACACATTCACACACACACACACACACACACACACACACACACACACACACACACACACACACACACACACACACACATTGCAGAAGTCTCTAATTAGTTTAGAAACTGTACAATGATCAGTAGGCCTGCCAGAGTACTGTACTGTTTAGTCGCAAAATGTGGAAGGTTGGGTTTATACTCTTCTAGGAGATGAGTGACATGCAGGAAGTCGAGAATTATTTATTCACTGTGTGTTAAATTGGCCGTCATACTATTGGCCCAAATTCAAGGCTTACAAAAGTGGGGCACACTTAGTGGACAACAATGTCAAAGGTCATGAGACAGAAAGAGACCCAAAAGTGACTTATAGATATATGATGTGGTGGGAGGTTGCATTGATTGCAGAAGTCTCTAAGTATTTCAGGATCTAGAATATGTGCTGGGCTGGGACATTACAAGCGTTCCTTGCCTGGTCATATATGCAAAGGATCCATGAATGGACCTCCCAGAGATTTAATAGTGCTGATGTCATAAATGTGCAAGGGATGAATTGGTCTTTTAAAGATTTTTATTTATTTATTTATCTATTGAACGTCTACATCTTCTAGATCTCATTAAACTAAACAGTTTTTACATGAGATGGCCTAACATGGTTGAGTTAGGCCCAAACCTGGCCCACGTTGAGCTGAGGTGGGCAGTTCCAGTAATACAACACACATCCTGACACACACACACACACACACAAACACTGGTGCACAGATACATAGAACACATTCTATACACAATATATGCACACATACTATACACTTACCACATACAGAACCACTACACTCACACATACTAAACACAAACACAAACATTATACATGCATACAACATACATATATACACTCACTACAAACTCACACACATCCAAAATAAACATACCACACACAATACACATTCATACACTCATACCGTACACACATAACCACACACAAACATCCACATAGGACAACACATACAGACAAACCCACACACACACACACACACACACACACACACACACACACACAACACAGGCAATATTTTTGTTCTTAATGTACAGTACACATACTAAACAAAGACACACACACCCAAACACACACACACACACACACACACCAACGTGTGTTAAACGTATGTCATGTTTGCTTAAGAGATCTTAAAAAAGATGCACCTGTTGTGTGGTGCGCCCAAGTGGCGATGGCGCAGGTGCTTGGGCCCGCTCATAGTTGCATGTAACTATTTTTCTTTTCTATGTTTTTTAAGGCTGGAGTGCAAATTTCTTGCCTTTCATCTTCTTCATCTTCTCTTCTTGAGAGGTCTTTGGTATACGAGCATCTGCCGGCCAGGGACACAAGAATGTTCCTCACCTGACCATGCATGCGGAGTCCCGATCGTGATGTTGCTGACGATAGTCCCGCTGCACAGTACTGGTTGTTGATCAGTGTGTTTGTGTGTGTGTGATTATCAGTCCAGTCCCTTTTTGTTGAGGAGACAGATAGTTTGTGAAGAGTGTGTCTGATGGGTGTGTCTGATCAGCCAGAATGCTGATGGCTTTGCGGATGCGGATGCCATGCAGTGTGTGGTGTAGATGTCTTCGATAGAGAGAAGAGAGACCCAGATTATCTTCTCTGCTGTACTCTCTATCAACAGTAGAGTCTTGTGATCCGAGATGGCACAATTCCCAAACCAGATGGTGATTCACCTGCTCAGCATGCTATAGAAGATGGCCAGGATCAGTGGTAGAAGCTGCGCCACGCACAGCCTTCTGAGAAAAAAAAGATACCGTTGGGCTTTCTTGTTTAAGGAGCTGGTGTTTAGATACCAGATGCTGTTCTCCTCCAGATGGACACGCAGGAATTTGGTACTGTTGACCATCACAAAGAAGTCGATTTTCAGTGGAGAGAGTGGTGCCTCCGTGGCCTCCTGAAGTCGACAATCTCTTTTGTCTTATAGACGATCAGATGTTGTTGTCTCTGCACCAGTCCGTTTGCCTCTGCACTTCCTCTCTGTTTGCTGACTCGTCGTACTTACTGATGAGACCCACCATGGTCGTGTTATCAGTCTGTGTCGCTACACAGTCAAGAGTCAGCAAGTGATCAGGCCAAACAGGCTCAGCTTCCTGATCCGGTCTGGGTGGATGATAGAATTGAATCCTTAACTGAAATGTATGTACAGCATTGGACATAGGTGTCCAAGTTTGAGAGGGCCAGATGGAGTGTGCTGGAGATGGCGTCATCCATTGAACGGTTGCGGGCCGTACGCAAACTGCAGTGGGTCTAGTGAGGGGGGCAGTAAGGTCTTGAAGGTCTTGATCATAGTAGACTTGAATCACGTGGAATCGCTGCTCACAGACGCTGCTCACGCTGCTCACAGAGATTCTCTGAGCACTTTGGGGTATTGTCTTGTCCAGCAGCTTTACGTGAGTTGACTCTGCATAGAGTTTTCCGCACATGAGCCGTGGTGTGACACAGCGCCTGGTCGTTCGGAGCAGGGTTGGTCACTTAAATTCTGCAACAAGCTGTTCAGCACGTCTGGAAGGGATCTGTTATTTTCAGAGGCAGGTAATGATGTCCTGTAGTTGGCTGAATACCCTGATGAATTGAGTGGCTTGAATACCCTGCCACATGCTCCGTGCGGTGGTTGTGGATTCTCGGGGCGTGTGCACGTTTCGCCTCTGTGATGGCCAACTTGGTTCTTGCTGTTCTTAGACCCACCTTGTCTCCTGCTCTGAAGAATTTGTCTCGGATTTTCAGAAGTGCATGCACCTCTGCAGGGTTTCTGGGTGGGTCGGGAGATGATTGTCTCGGAAACAATTAAATCACTTGTTGATGTGACCCACGAGTGTTCCTCGCCTGATCGTGCATGATGGGTACCCATCGTAAGACCCACTGTTCTGCGTGAGGCTCTGGGCCTTGGGATCTTGCGCTTGGAACATTGGTAGATGGTAGCCAAATTGGCTGCAGGGAGTAGATTGATCATGTAATCCTAGGATCTTTGTGGACATAGGGGCAGTTTTTGGCCATACCTCAGTGAGAAAGCCACCTATAAGTCCCCTTGTTTTGGGCTCAAATCCTATGGCTCTATCTGCTCGACATGATGGCACGAGTAACCCACACATTTCCATGAATGTACTATGGATGGCTCACTACCTGTATAAGACAAACTTTCGGGCTTCTCCGTATGCTTTTCATTCCTGTGCTACAAGGCTGGCTCCTAACAAATGTTGCAGAAGACAGCAGCGATAAGCTGAGCCAGCCAGTTCCAGAAATACCGACTGTAGTGTAGCATGATAAATATATGGCATCTATCCTTTCTGACTAGATCCGATAGGGCTAGTTACAGGTTTCTGTTCTCTATCAACCGACCAGTCTTTACAATTAATGATTCAGAGTGCATTGGGCTTCTGTCTCTGCTCACCAATTACTGAAGAAGTCCTTGTAATTTTCTTTTCCTCTGGGTAGCACTATGCTAAAATTCAGCGGGACGTCCACTCTGATTTGTGGTCACTTTCAGATGATATCTCTAGATAATGCAACAATCAGACAGGCATTACCCCAGGAGGAGTTCCGGGAGAAGGCCTCAGTCCTTTTAGGGATCTAGGTGCCTAATAGCTTTTTCCCCATTTTGATCCCACATCTCCAGGTTATAGGATGAGGCAGCACACTTAATGTGCTTAATTTTTAAACTATCAAATCAGTAGTACCCAATGGTTCTTTTTCAATGCCGGCATGTTACGCTTACAGGAAATTCCTCATTCTTTCAGAACTTTCTTTATCATGTTTTATAATAGATAAGTCTTTAATGTGGTTAAGAACTTGCCCAGGACTTGTGTGATGCATTCCTGTTGAAGAATAGCATGACCTTCCGAAATGTGTATTTTGCCCATCAACAGGAAAGAAATTAAAGGAGGAATCATATAGGACATAAATTGTTTCATTTGAGCATTCGAAACATCTTGACCTATGATCTATACACATATCAATTTGATCTATATTGTATATAGATGTTAATATTTTCCATATTTATATGGCATATATTTTTTTAAATTATATTCTTCTTTCATCTTTTGTATACTTTATTTGAATATGTTCTTATTCATAATCCATTTTTTATTATAGACCTATTTCATATTCACATTGAATACTCAATTTGCTTTTTGAAATGCATCCGTTGCACAAGAGTGAAATGAGATCATGTTAAAACACTAATCGATGCATTAAAGAATGTCCTTTCCTTAAATATTCTTTTGCACTTTGTTGAAAATTAGAGGGTATGTCAAAACAAATTGTATGGCGCAATAAACCACCACCTTTGTTATCACCATTTATACTAAAAATGTCATCAATGTGTTTGATTTGCTAGGACTTGAGCATGGAAGATGTTGCAAGAATTCCTTTTTCTTCAGGCTAGCACATTTCACACTCGGGGAAATAATTGAACTGTAATATACTGAAGGAGAGGTGACGCATCGTTGGGGATAATAACCCCAGAAATAATCGACTTTTTTTTTTCTTGAAAAGACACTTGCATGGTAACAAAACAACCATATGCATAATATATATGAAGACTGTAGTAAAATTTCATGTTACTTCACGAGGAGAATCATCCGAAATTATTAGTATATTCATTATTATACATATATAAATTATTCATTATGTCCAAGATTGTATACTTGACAACATTAAGAAGACTTTTTTTTTTCAAATTTTGAGCATGAAAACTGTATTTGAGCAGGCTGCTTTCATTCAGAAACAAATTCACAAGAATGATCATTTTAAACACAGTCATGCATTCTAGCATGCATATTGAAAAAAAGGTAAAAAAAAAAAAAGAACTGCAAAGACAAGTCAATCACAGAGGCCGCTGAAAGAGCCTCGAGGTGGATTTGGATCAAGAGGTCCGCAAAGTTGGCCAGAGCTGCTGGGACACAAGTTGGGGCGTGATCAACCCCGGCTGGGTGAGAGAGGGTGTCTGATGTTGTGAGACCTGAAACACCCGATGATCTCAGGAAACATCACTGATGATGTGTCGCAGTTCATCCAGAGATCTATCAAAGTACTACAATATCAACTCGTTATGTATGTTTTACATAACTGTGCATTAGTTGTGTGAGAAAACCGCTTCCCTGAGCTCGCAAAGCGCTAAGAACACGGGAAACGCTTTATCTCCGTATGCAGAGCATGAAACTCAAAGGAAGGATGATTTCAAACATATTCATGCATTATGACATACAAGTTGAAAAACAACTTTTTTGTTATTTTTTCACATTTTTGAGCATGAAAATTGCATATCAACTGGTTTTGTATGTTTTACATAACTGTGCATTAGTTGTGTGAGAAAACCGCTTTCCTGAGCTCGTACAGCGCTAAGAACACGGGAAACGCTTTTTCTCTGCATAGCAGCATAAAACTCAAAGGAATGATGATTTCCATCACAAACATGCATTATGGCAAGTTGAGACATAACGGTGCATTAGTTGTGTGAGAAAACCGCTTTCCTGAGCTCGTACAGCGCTAAGAACACGGGAAAATGAGCAGCATAAAACTTAAAGGAATGATAATTTCCATCACAAACATGCATTATGGCATAAATGTTGAAAAAAACTTTTTTAAAATTCTTTTTCACATTTTGAGCATTGCATATCAACTGGTTTTGTATGTTTTAAATTAGTTGTGTGAGAAAACCGCTTTCCTGAGCTCGTACAGCGCTAAGGACACGGGAAACGCTTTATCTCCGTATGAGCAGCAGAAAACTCAAGGAATTATGATTTCCATCACATTCATGCATTATAGCATAAATGTTGAAAAACAACTTTTTTAATTCTTTTTCACATTTTGAGCATGAAAATTGCATATCAACTGGTTTTGTATGTTTTACATAACTGTGCATTAGTTGTGTGAGAAAACCGCTTTCCTGAGCTCGTAGAGCGCTAAGAACACGGGAAACGTTTTTCTCCGTATGAGCAGCAGAAAACTCAAAGGAATGATGATTTCCATCACATTCATGCATTATGGCATACAAGTTGAAAAACAACTTTTTTAATATTCTTTTTCACATTTTGAGCATGAAAACTGTATATCAACTCAGTTGTATGTTTGACATAACTGTGCATTAGTTGTGTGAGAAAACCGCTTTCCTGAGCTCGTACAGCGCTAAGAACACGGGAAACGCTTTATCTCCGTATGAGCAGCAGAAAACTCAAAGGAATGATGATTTCCATCACATTCATGCATAATAGCACACATGTTGAAAAACAACTTTTTTGTTATACTTTTTCACATTTTGAGCATGAAAGGTGTATGTCAACTCGTTTTGTATGTTTTACATAACGGTGCATTAGTTGTGTGAGAAAACCGCTTTCCTGAGCTCGTACAGCGCTAAGAACACGGGAAACGCTTTTTCTCTGCATGAGCAGCAGAAAACTCAAAGGAATGATGATTTCCATCACAAACATGCATTATGGCATACAAGTTGAAAAACAACTTTTTTTATTCTTTTTCACATTTTGAGCATGAAAATTGCATATCAACTGGTTTTGTATGTTTTACATTAGTTGTGTGAGAAAACCGCTTTCCTGAGCTCGTACAGCGCTAAGGACACGGGAAACGCTTTATCTCCGTATGAGCAGCAGAAAACTCAAAGGAATGATGATTTCCATCACATTCATGCATTATGGCATAAATGTTGAAAAACAACTTTTTTTTATTCTTTTTCACATTTTGAGCATGAAAATTGCATATCAACTGGTTTTGTATGTTTTACATTAGTTGTGTGAGAAAACCGCTTTCCTGAGCTCGTACAGCGCTAAGAACACGGGAAACGCTTTATCTCCGTATGAGCAGCAGAAAACTCAAAGGAATGATGATTTCCATCACATTCATGCATTATGGCATAAATGTTGAAAAACAACTTTTTTTTATTCTTTTTCACATTTTGAGCCTGAAAATTGCATATCAACTGGTTTTGTATGTTTTACACTAGTTGTGTGAGAAAACCGCTTTCCTGAGCTCGTACAGCGCTAAGGACACGGGAAACGCTTTATCTCCGTATGAGCAGCAGAAAACTCAAAGGAATGATGATTTCCATCACATTCATGCATTATAGCACACATGTTGAAAAACAACTTTTTTGTTGTTCTTTTTTACATTTTGAGCATGAAAGTTGTATGTCAACTCGTTTTGTATGTTTTACATAACGGTGCATTAGTTCTGTGAGAAAACCGCTTTCCAGAGGACGTACAGCGTTAAGAACACGGGAAACGCTTTATCTCTGCATGAGCAGCACAAAACTCAAAGGAATGATGATTTCTCTCACATTCATGAATTATAAATATTTGTTGCCTTGTTGTAGAGATCAGATATTGAATAACGTATCTGCATTAGATAAATGAAAGCCTTTAACATGAAACTCATATTTATTCATTCAACCGTTCATCATGAATTATACGTTCATACATCGTTCTTTTCCCCATACTAAACTACATCTTTAATTAACATTAAAATAAATTCCTAATTCTTATAATTGGTAAAATTCCTGCCTTTGTACAATTAGACAGGTATGAGTAAATTTCACACATCCATTGTACTACTACGTATAGTTGAGAGGGTAAAAATTTTTAGCTAAAACTTGCACTGGACGAGCTTTAAACAGAGCCCCAAAAGTGCCCAAATGATGCGCCCCACAGACGATGGCACCGGATGTAACTATGTTTCTTCTTTCAACCTTAAAAGGCTAGAATTAAATCACTGCATCTTAAACGGCCGGATGTACCGATGTATGTCGTTTGCTTCAACCTTTACCAAGTGGTTCTAGCTGATCGCCTACAAACCTCCAGGCTGGGTAGTTCCAGTAATACGCATATCCTGACCACACACACATATGTACAGAGACACATACACTAATACACACTATACGCTCACATACTATATTCTTTCCACAGAAACAAAGACTACACATCCGACGGTCACACATACTACAAAATCACACTCAAACACACAGACACACATACACACACACACACACACACACACACACACACACACACACACACACACACACACACACACACACACACACACACACACACACACACACACACACACACACACACACACACACACACACACACACACACACACACACACACACACACACATGCTCACTACACATGCTCACTACACAAAATAAACATCCCATACAAAATACACATTGTAAAAACACACAACATACAGACACTCATACAACATACACACATACAGACACTCATACCGTAAACACAATCACCACCAAACACACAGGACAGGACATACAGACCACACACACACACACACACACACACACACACACACACACACACACACACACACACATGAAAAAACAACCTTCTTATGCTTCACACAATGTTCACATACTAAACAAACACATATACACGTCTCACACACATGAAAAAAGTGCCCAAATGATGCGCCCCACAGACTCTGGCACCGGTTGTAACGATTTTTCTTCTTTCAAACTTAAAAGCCTCTAATTAAATCTTCACTGCATCTTCAACGGCTAGATGTACCGATGTATGTTCTTTGCTTCAAGCTTTACCAGGTGGTTCTAGCTGATCGCCTACAAACCCCCGGGCTGGGCAGTTCCAGTAATACACATCCTGAAGACACAGACATATGTACACAGTCACATACCTATACACACACGATTCGCTCACATACTATATACATACCACAGACACAAACACTACACATCCGACCCTGAAACATAACTACAAACACACATTCACACACACACACACACACACACACACACACACACACACACACACACACACACACACACACACACACACATTGCAGAAGTCTCTAATTAGTTTAGAAACTGTACAATGATCAGTAGGCCTGCCAGAGTACTGTACTGTTTAGTCGCAAAATGTGGAAGGTTGGGTTTATACTCTTCTAGGAGATGAGTGACATGCAGGAAGTCGAGAATTATTTATTCACTGTGTGTTAAATTGGCCGTCATACTATTGGCCCAAATTCAAGGCTTACAAAAGTGGGGCACACTTAGTGGACAACAATGTCAAAGGTCATGAGACAGAAAGAGACCCAAAAGTGACTTATAGATATATGATGTGGTGGGAGGTTGCATTGATTGCAGAAGTCTCTAAGTATTTCAGGATCTAGAATATGTGCTGGGCTGGGACATTACAAGCGTTCCTTGCCTGGTCATATATGCAAAGGATCCATGAATGGACCTCCCAGAGATTTAATAGTGCTGATGTCATAAATGTGCAAGGGATGAATTGGTCTTTTAAAGATTTTTATTTATTTATTTATCTATTGAACGTCTACATCTTCTAGATCTCATTAAACTAAACAGTTTTTACATGAGATGGCCTAACATGGTTGAGTTAGGCCCAAACCTGGCCCACGTTGAGCTGAGGTGGGCAGTTCCAGTAATACAACACACATCCTGACACACACACACACACACACAAACACTGGTGCACAGATACATAGAACACATTCTATACACAATATATGCACACATACTATACACTTACCACATACAGAACCACTACACTCACACATACTAAACACAAACACAAACATTATACATGCATACAACATACATATATACACTCACTACAAACTCACACACATCCAAAATAAACATACCACACACAATACACATTCATACACTCATACCGTACACACATAACCACACACAAACATCCACATAGGACAACACATACAGACAAACCCACACACACACACACACACACACACCCACACACACACACAAACACAGGCAATATTTTTGTTCTTAATGTACAGTACACATACTAAACAAAGACACACACACCCAAACACACACACACACACACACACACACACCAACGTGTGTTAAACGTATGTCATGTTTGCTTAAGAGATCTTAAAAAAGATGCACCTGTTGTGTGGTGCGCCCAAGTGGCGATGGCGCAGGTGCTTGGGCCCGCTCATAGTTGCATGTAACTATTTTTCTTTTCTATGTTTTTTAAGGCTGGAGTGCAAATTTCTTGCCTTTCATCTTCTTCATCTTCTCTTCTTGAGAGGTCTTTGGTATACGAGCATCTGCCGGCCAGGGACACAAGAATGTTCTTCACCTGACCATGCATGCGGAGTCCCGATCGTGATGTTGCTGACGATAGTCCCGCTGCACAGTACTGGTTGTTGATCAGTGTGTTTGTGTGTGTGTGATTATCAGTCCAGTCCCTTTTTGTTGAGGAGACAGATAGTTTGTGAAGAGTGTGTCTGATGGGTGTGTCTGATCAGCCAGAATGCTGATGGCTTTGCGGATGCGGATGCCATGCAGTGTGTGGTGTAGATGTCTTCGATAGAGAGAAGAGAGACCCAGATTATCTTCTCTGCTGTACTCTCTATCAACAGTAGAGTCTTGTGATCCGAGATGGCACAATTCCCAAACCAGATGGTGATTCACCTGCTCAGCATGCTATAGAAGATGGCCAGGATCAGTGGTAGAAGCTGCGCCACGCACAGCCTTCTGAGAAAAAAAAGATACCGTTGGGCTTTCTTGTTTAAGGAGCTGGTGTTTAGATACCAGATGCTGTTCTCCTCCAGATGGACACGCAGGAATTTGGTACTGTTGACCATCACAAAGAAGTCGATTTTCAGTGGAGAGAGTGGTGCCTCCGTGGCCTCCTGAAGTCGACAATCTCTTTTGTCTTATAGACGATCAGATGTTGTTGTCTCTGCACCAGTCCGTTTGCCTCTGCACTTCCTCTCTGTTTGCTGACTCGTCGTACTTACTGATGAGACCCACCATGGTCGTGTTATCAGTCTGTGTCGCTACACAGTCAAGAGTCAGCAAGTGATCAGGCCAAACAGGCTCAGCTTCCTGATCCGGTCTGGGTGGATGATAGAATTGAATCCTTAACTGAAATGTATGTACAGCATTGGACATAGGTGTCCAAGTTTGAGAGGGCCAGATGGAGTGTGCTGGAGATGGCGTCATCCATTGAACGGTTGCGGGCCGTACGCAAACTGCAGTGGGTCTAGTGAGGGGGGCAGTAAGGTCTTGAAGGTCTTGATCATAGTAGACTTGAATCACGTGGAATCGCTGCTCACAGACGCTGCTCACGCTGCTCACAGAGATTCTCTGAGCACTTTGGGGTATTGTCTTGTCCAGCAGCTTTACGTGAGTTGACTCTGCATAGAGTTTTCCGCACATGAGCCGTGGTGTGACACAGCGCCTGGTCGTTCGGAGCAGGGTTGGTCACTTAAATTCTGCAACAAGCTGTTCAGCACGTCTGGAAGGGATCTGTTATTTTCAGAGGCAGGTAATGATGTCCTGTAGTTGGCTGAATACCCTGATGAATTGAGTGGCTTGAATACCCTGCCACATGCTCCGTGCGGTGGTTGTGGATTCTCGGGGCGTGTGCACGTTTCGCCTCTGTGATGGCCAACTTGGTTCTTGCTGTTCTTAGACCCACCTTGTCTCCTGCTCTGAAGAATTTGTCTCGGATTTTCAGAAGTGCATGCACCTCTGCAGGGTTTCTGGGTGGGTCGGGAGATGATTGTCTCGGAAACAATGAAATCACTTGTTGATGTGACCCACGAGTGTTCCTCGCCTGATCGTGCATGATGGGTACCCATCGTAAGACCCACTGTTCTGCGTGAGGCTCTGGGCCTTGGGATCTTGCGCTTGGAACATTGGTAGATGGTAGCCAAATTGGCTGCAGGGAGTAGATTGATCATGTAATCCTAGGATCTTTGTGGACATAGGGGCAGTTTTTGGCCATACCTCAGTGAGAAAGCCACCTATAAGTCCCCTTGTTTTGGGCTCAAATCCTATGGCTCTATCTGCTCGACATGATGGCACGAGTAACCCACACATTTCCATGAATGTACTATGGATGGCTCACTACCTGTATAAGACAAACTTTCGGGCTTCTCCGTATGCTTTTCATTCCTGTGCTACAAGGCTGGCTCCTAACAAATGTTGCAGAAGACAGCAGCGATAAGCTGAGCCAGCCAGTTCCAGAAATACCGACTGTAGTGTAGCATGATAAATATATGGCATCTATCCTTTCTGACTAGATCCGATAGGGCTAGTTACAGGTTTCTGTTCTCTATCAACCGACCAGTCTTTACAATTAATGATTCAGAGTGCATTGGGCTTCTGTCTCTGCTCACCAATTACTGAAGAAGTCCTTGTAATTTTCTTTTCCTCTGGGTAGCACTATGCTAAAATTCAGCGGGACGTCCACTCTGATTTGTGGTCACTTTCAGATGATATCTCTAGATAATGCAACAATCAGACAGGCATTGCCCCAGGAGGAGTTCCGGGAGAAGGCCTCAGTCCTTTTAGGGATCTAGGTGCCTAATAGCTTTTTCCCCATTTTGATCCCGCATCTCCAGGTTATAGGATGAGGCAGCACACTTAATGTGCTTAATTTTTAAACTATCAAATCAGTAGTACCCAATGGTTCTTTTTCAATGCCGGCATGTTACGCTTACATGAAATTCCTCATTCTTTCAGAACTTTCTTTATCATGTTTTATAATAGATAAGTCTTTAATGTGGTTAAGAACTTGCCCAGGACTTGTGTGATGCATTCCTGTTGAAGAATAGCATGACCTTCCGAAATGTGTATTTTGCCCATCAACAGGAAAGAAATTAAAGGAGGAATCATATAGGACATAAATTGTTTCATTTGAGCATTCGAAACATCTTGACCTATGATCTATACACATATCAATTTGATCTATATTGTATATAGATGTTAATATTTTCCATATTTATACGGCATATATTTTTTAAAATTATATTCTTCTTTCATCTTTTGTATACTTTATTTGAATATGTTCTTATTCATAATCCATTTTTTATTATAGACCTATTTCATATTCACATTGAATACTCAATTTTGAAATGCATCCGTTGCACAAGAGTGAAATGAGATCATGTTAAAACACTAATCGATGCATTAAAGAATGTCCTTTCCTTAAATATTCTTTTGCACTTTGTTGAAAATTAGAGGGTATGTCAAAACAAATTGTATGGCGCAATAAACCACCACCTTTGTTATCACCATTTATACTAAAAATGTCATCAATGTGTTTGATTTGCTAGGACTTGAGCATGGAAGATGTTGCAAGAATTCCTTTTTCTTCAGGCTAGCACATTTCACACTCGGGGAAATAATTGAACTGTAATATACTGAAGGAGAGGTGACGCATCGTTGGGGATAATAACCCCAGAAATAATCGACTTTTTTTTTTCTTGAAAAGACACTTGCATGGTAACAAAACAACCATATGCATAATATATATGAAGACTGTAGTAAAATTTCATGTTACTTCACGAGGAGAATCATCCGAAATTATTAGTATATTCATTATTATACATATATAAATTATTCATTATGTCCAAGATTGTATACTTGACAACATTAAGAAGACTTTTTTTTTTCAAATTTTGAGCATGAAAACTGTATTTGAGCAGGCTGCTTTCATTCAGAAACAAATTCACAAGAATGATCATTTTAAACACAGTCATGCATTCTAGCATGCATATTGAAAAAAAGGTAAAAAAAAAAAAAAAAAGAACTGCAAAGACAAGTCAATCACAGAGGCCGCTGAGAGAGCCTCGAGGTGGATTTGGATCAAGAGGTCCGCAAAGTTGGCCAGAGCTGCTGGGACACAAGTTGGGGCGTGATCAACCCCGGCTGGGTGAGAGAGGGTGTCTGATGTTGTGAGACCTGAAACACCCGATGATCTCAGGAAACATCACTGATGATGTGTCGCAGTTCATCCAGAGATCTATCAAAGTACTACAATATCAACTCGTTATGTATGTTTTACATAACTGTGCATTAGTTGTGTGAGAAAACCGCTTCCCTGAGCTCGCAAAGCGCTAAGAACACGGGAAACGCTTTATCTCCGTATGCAGAGCATGAAACTCAAAGGAAGGATGATTTCAAACATATTCATGCATTATGACATACAAGTTGAAAAACAACTTTTTTGTTATTTTTTCACATTTTTGAGCATGAAAATTGCATATCAACTGGTTTTGTATGTTTTACATAACTGTGCATTAGTTGTGTGAGAAAACCGCTTTCCTGAGCTCGTACAGCGCTAAGAACACGGGAAACGCTTTTTCTCTGCATTAGCAGCATAAAACTCAAAGGAATGATGATTTCCATCACAAACATGCATTATGGCATACAAGTTGAAAAACAACTTTTTTGTTATTCTTTTTCACATTTTGAGCATGAAAGTTGTATGTCAACTCGTTTTGTATGTTTTACATAACGGTGCATTAGTT
>QNUK01000183.1:1190000-1331221 GCA_013621035.1 Clarias magur | reverse complement strand
TATTTTTATGGAATACATATACAGTGTATTTATTTATTTATTTATTTATTTTTATTTTTTCCCCAAAGCTCATGTCACAAAGACCACTTAATCATAAAGTACAGTCCCAGTACAATAATTACATGATAATAGTAATTTCCTAAAGAAAACTGTCAGGATAAGGTGTGCATTAGAGCGGTGAAGTTTATGCCCTGTGTTCCTTTTAATTTTCTTTTTGTTGCTGGTTTTTTTTTTTTTTTTTTCTTTTCACTTTGTGATTAGAGAGGAAATAGGTATATTTCTGGTATGCATGTCGTGTTAACACAAAATGGGCCCATTAGCCTGAAATTAGGTCTAAAATGTGGAACAGGAATCGCACGGAAGCTTTAATTACCTTTGAATTGGAGCAGATCCAGACAGATCGTTTCTTTGCTAACGATCTCGCTGGCCTTTGTGTGCGTGTGCGCGCTGGCCTTAAAATAACCCTCAGTTGAATTAGCAAATATAAGCAGGGGAAAGAAATCTCAACCGCATCACTTCCTTAATAATGCGCCATGGCAGGCGAGGCTAATCGATGACAGAAAGTGTTGGGGGATTGAGAGGCGATTGATCACGTCGTCCATGTTTGCCTCAATCAAAGCGCAAATCAGAGCAGTAATTAGAACAAGAACGTTAGCTGCTGGTACTGTATGTTAAAATGTCACAGGAAGCCTACAGTAATAAAACTGCTTTAAATAAGCCCCAGAGGTTGATGGACACTACAGTATGTAGCGTCTTATAGATCAAACCGTTTCACGATCAATAGTAATAATCAATGCCGAGCCCATTCCTTTAAATCCCAATATTTCCCATTATTGTAATTAGAAGGGAAATTAATTAACACCTTTAAATTGGGAAAATTCTGTAACGTTCTCGAGGGTGGGATTCATTGGTTGTCCATGAATATTGATTGGCTACCCATACAGTAACATGTTGCCGTACTTTCAAGGAAAAATCTAATTGCAAGTAGTATAGTATATAATATAGTTGCAATGTGCGGGCCCAAGCACCCTGCACCATCTTTACCCGGGCACATGCATTTAAAGGGGATATCCCGATACCATTATGACATCATTTTTGGAACGGTGGGAATTTTACATATGTATGTTTTCTCCATATGCTGAGAAAAAAGCATCACAACAAGCATGATTTCACTCAATGTGACGTCACTCAATAGGATGTCCCACAGAAAGTTATTAACCATGTTTCGGCACAAGGTTAGGGCATCGTCAGGGCTGACCCTCTTGAGGAATCAAAAATCCCTCCGCAATGTTGCATCCTTGATGTCTCGAGATCACATAGGCCCGGTTTGATCAGAACTACATGACATCAGCACGTTCAGACATCAGCGCTATCAAAAGAAATGATGATAGTGCTTGGGCCCTAATTTCTTCATTCATTTATCTTTTCCAAGGTTTTTCGTGGAGTCCATCCCAGAAACAGAAATGCACAAGGAATGGGCCACCGGTCCACGCATTCAATCATCTAAAGTTTTGGAAACCTAAAATGTTCTGGATGGAAATGGGAATTGCAACATTCTGAAACATAACCCATCTCAGACCAAGATCATTAGATGCATTTATGTTTACAGAGTTTGGCAGACTCTCTTATCCAGACTTACATTTATCACATTATGCATCTAAGCAACTAAGGGATTGAGGACCTTGCAGTAGCATCTTGGTGGTTTTGGGGTTTAAGCCCATGGCCATCTGATCCGAAGTCCAACATCTTAACCTTGTAGTTACCTCTGTCCAAGATCCATGTTGCATTCCCAACATATGGGAGTAATATTGAAGAAGCCCTAATTTGCCACATACCATATCTAGAGAAATTATTTCTCCACATGTCCCAGCTTGTTAGAGGGGTCAAAGTACAGGGTCATTCATGATACAGCTCCCCTGAAACAGACAGGGTTAAGGGCCTTGCTCAATGGCAAGGGTGCTAACTACTGTACTAACCCAGTGAAAACATGTAAGAAATTATACCATATTCCATATTACACATGACCAAATAAGCTAAATAGAATTTATAGGCAAAATAGGCTCACTCACTCACTCATTATCTGTACTGCTTTATCTTGTGAACAGGGTTGCAGGGGCCTGGAGCCCATGCCAGGAGAATTAGGCCATGAGGCGAGGTAGCCCCTAGAGTGCCAATCCATCACAGGGCGCACACTCATTCACAAGCTACGGGCAATTTTGGAATGCCAATTTGCCTAATCTGCATGTCTTTGAACTGTGGGAGGTAAACCGGAGAACCCGAAGGGAACATGCAAACTCCACACACAGACCCCAAGGTGGGAATCGAACCCAGAGCCTGTAGGTGCAAGGAAACAATGCTAACCACTACACCACCGTGCCATGGCAAAATGAACATCACTTTAAAATGATTAAAAAATAATAATAATTCTGATGCTACAGAAATTCCTACAAAAACATATTCTAGCACAGGATACAGTAAGGTTCTATAAGGTTATCATTTATATTCGTGCAAACCCGATGTCACCTGAATGGAGACGTGTTCCTTCCTTGCGCTCAAGATTTCTTCCTCATGACATTTTCCTCACCAGTGGCCTCCGGCTTGCTCATTACGGGCAGGAAATTGAATTAATATAAATCCTATCTCTGATATTTTTGTGTTTTACCTGCTTTGTGACAAGGTCTATTGTTAAGAATACATCTATACAAAGAAAACTGAATCAGATTTAATTGCAGGCCAATTTAAGAATTAAAGAATTCACTTTGGGATTCCGATGAAATACCACATTAGATGTCGTCATGACAACCCCATGGGAATTCCATTGCGAATGGATTCTTTTCACAGCCATCTCCTGACTTGTTTCTGTATCTGACCAAACAAACAAAACTGGAACACGATTCATCTCTCTGTTTAGACGCTTAAAATTGAATTGAAATCGTTTCATATCCCGTATTACCTCGACAGAAAGAGCTAGATGCTTTACAGTAGATACAGTAGATAACATTGAATATATATATATATATATTTTTTTCCTGATGATCTTTCCGTTCCTGTCATTTTTTCCCGTCACTCCTAGTAAATAGGCATGTTAATGAAGTCATTCTAAAAGATGTTTGAATGCTACTGACATGCACATGTAAGTTAAATCTCTAAAGAAGCAGTGCAGAAAAAAAGATCTGTTTGGTTTCATGCTATTTCTGACTCTCTCCTCTGATCCTAAAGAGGGGAATCCCGGAGCAAACACAGCAGCGCCCGACTCTATCTTCGGTGTAAGATGTGAGCCGCGGCGCACACGTGCCTTCTTTCCCATCCTCCCACACATGAGATCCTTTGTGTGTTTCCCCGATTGCAGTTTACGGCCCTGGTTTCGTCACAGCACTGCAGAAGAAGAACCCGGCACAGTGATGACTTGTGACACAGCAATACTTTCAGTTCTTGAGTGGATGTTGTTCATTACAGTCCGAGTTCACAAGGTTCAGCCGCTGGAGCAGCCGAATATTGTATTTGTGTGCAGGGGAAGAAGTGTGACGTTAAAAAGTACAACCGCTTTGTGGTTTTATCCTGTTTTGGGAAAATAATCAGCATCAAGCAGTGTTACTGCCCCCATGAGTGAGATGATTATTTTCATACTAGCGTTAGTACGCGTCATTGACGGTTAGAGAGTTTGTAGAAAAAGGTTAAAGGTTAAAGATAATTTGCTGATCTTTAATGTAATCAGTGATATTATTATGATTATGATGATGATGATTATTATGATTATTATTATTATGATTATTAGAGGTTGAAGTCCACGTCCATGTGTGTGTGTCTCTGTACAGCAGAACTCTCTGTCTCACTTATTAACACAGAAATCACATTCTGTAAGGTCGAGTATCTGACGCCTTGTTTACACTAAGTTGGACTTCTTTGGTGCTCAGACAAACACACTCGCTGTTCGGTAATCGGAGAGAGAATCACAGATGAGAAATGGAAAAAGTCGATCAGATAAAGATGAAGTTTCGTCTTAAAACGACTCCGGCGCGTTAAAATTCACTTCTACCACTTCAGCGCTGTTATTTCAGCCAAAGTGAAAATCTGAACTAATCCCAGTCAAAACATTCACTTGATCTTTTCTCATTAATATCTATTGGTGCAGGTGTTTGTTTACATTGAGACAGTAGCGCATTAGTAGATTATTGTAAAGTAGATTATCAAATCCCACACATAACTGTCCATAACATCACGTTTACTCCACATTTAGATTTCACTGATGGTGCAGATGATGGTGCAAACTTCAGCCAGAGATCGAAGTGCTGCAGAAGATTCATTACAGTCTGTACAGACGGTTTTGTGTGATGCTGTGACTAAATCTTGCTGGACAGACATACAGACATACAGACATGTATGAAATGTTTCTGTGACCTCCAATGTGCAGTATGAAACGGAAAAATATCATTAAAAGAGCGAGTTCTGACCAATGTACAGACAAAACCTTTCATTTATATAATAATTTTTTTATTTTACAATAAATAACCTGTAAACATATGAAATTGACCTATGAACTTTACGCAAGCCAATAGTCACAAATGTGCAGAAAGCATGTCAAACAACTTGCAAACAATTTGCATCTAAGTAATAATGAAATTAAATATTATAGTAAATTATTATAAATGTTCTTTATGGCTCTAACAAGCATGATGTTTAGTGGTTTATTTATTAATATTTGATATTGTAATCCATGTCCCAGCCATGTCCATATATCTTTTCCTCATATTGTTTTTATTATATTGTCATCTCTCTGCATCTCTAGTTATTTTGTTTGTTTGTTTGTTTGTTTGTGTGTTTGTCATAATATACTGTAACATCAAACAGGAAGACCCGAGACAAGACTCGGGATTGTGTTACACCCCGGCAGGAGTTGAAAAATGGTGCTATGCTGGTAATTAGATGTCCCTGGAAGATAAAATGTTTGTCAGTCTTTACTGAAACCTGTAATTATTTTCAGCTAGTATCTGCGCAGTTCCTCTGCAGCCGCACTGATGTCTGCGTATGATACGGTAATCTCCACGCGCCTAAGCAGCAGAGTCTCCATGACATTAGCCTGCACTAAATGGCTGGGGGAGAGAGAGAGAGAAGAGAGAGTGTAATGGGACTTAATTCAGAATCAGATCCAAGGCTCTGGAGTAAAGGTTGCATTTTCCAGAAACGTTGGCGCCGTCACGGCTCGGAGGTGGCACGGGCGACGGTCTGATCCTACCGAGGGCGCGTGATGGCGCGCTGTAATGGAGATCCAGTTTCTCCTGGTGGGGGAGTGGATTGTAAGGAAATTGCATTGGGAAAATAAAATGTGTGTGTGTGCGCGTGTGTGTGCGTGTGTGTGTGTGTGTGTGTGTGTCTGTGGTGTCTGCTGTCTGTACCTCAACAGGTAAAAAACAGCATATTAGATCAGAGTCAATACAGAGCAAACTGAACTGCATCCTTTCAACCTGCAATGACCTTTTCTTCCGTTTTATGTACATCTGTTTCATGTGCACACTTTCTGTCAGAGAGAGAGAGAGAGAGAGAGAGAGAGAGAGGGAGGGAGAGAGGGAGAGTGAAATAAAAGAGTAAATGTTTGAAAGGCAAGTCTGATTGTTACAGCGAACACTACAGCAATCTCTCTCTCTCTCTCTCTCTCTCTCTCGACTTCCTGGCTAAAAAGGAATGTTGCCATGTTAGAAGCGTCACATTATTGGGCAGCATCAAGGAAAGAAAAAAAAAACGAAGATTTGAACTGGGTTAAGAACCCTTCAGAACATTATTAAAACCCCTCAGTATAGTGCTGACTCGTCAACTGCGATCGGAAACAAAATAATGATTCAAGATCGCTTAAACACTTTGTGAATTGGCATGGTGAAAAGGCAACAGTTAAAGCCAGAGTGAATGTAAGCGCCGGTCCATACAGTACATACACCCGCAGTGTGATGAGAACTCACAGGATTGGGACTAAACAGCTGTGTGTCCATTAAAAAACCTCGTGTTAGTCAGACTGATCAGAAAATGAGTCAGAGTTTGTTAGGGAAGCATAAAGAATGGAGTGATGGAAAAAGGTCATGTGACCTGATGAGTCCAGACCGAGTCTGTTCCAGAGTGATGGGCGTGGTCAGGGTGAGAAGGGAAGCGCTGTAATGAAGCGACGCTCCCATCATGCATAGCGTCCACTGTACGAGCCTCTGGAGACAGTGTTATGATCTGGGGTCGCTTCAGTCGCTCAGGTCGAGACTCAGCAACGTCATGTGGCAATAAAATGAAGTCACATGACCACCTGAGTGTACTGAATGAACAGGGCACGGATATATTCCAGGAGTGTTTTTAACAGTCATGTGTTGAAGTTTTTGTGTAAACTAACAATAAATAAATCATCTGATCGTAGAGGGTCTCAGTATTCGTCAAATACTACCACAGACAAACAACGAGACGTAACTTTTTTCACCATGTCATCGTTTATTTAAAAAAGAAATTAAACCAAAAGATTTTTAATAAAGTGTTGGTACTCCCTTATTGCTTCCACAGACAGAGGAATGTGTTGGCAGGGAGAGGACGCTGGCGCTGCCTGTTCGCCGCTTCTCCTGCTGCTGTGCTTCTTTTGTTACTTTTACTGCTATTCTATATTTTTGGGGGTGTTTTTCAGGGCTGCAAAGACATCTGGAAGCCGGTACAAAGTATTATTTCATTGCTATGCTGATGATACTCAGCTTTACCTCAGGATAAACTCAAGCTCCTCATCTACTCTGCCATCACCCACTTTGACCCTCTGTTTGGAGGAGTTAAAATCATGGATGAAGCAAAATTTCCTGCAGCTGAACAGTTCTACGACTGAAGCTATTTTAGTAGGCACCCCACACCAGGTTAGGACATCCAACATCACTAGCATTACCTTTTCCGGTCAGAATATCCCACTGTCGACATCTGTTATTAACCTCTGGATTAAAACGGACTCTCATTTGATGTATGAGGCCCATATCAAACATCTGTGTAGGACATCTTTTTTTCACCTCAGGAACATTGCTAAACTGCGTCCAGTAGTTACATTTGCAAAAGTTAGTCCGTGCATTTGTCTCCTCCAGGCTGGACTTCTGCAATGCTCTCCTCATTGGGACTTCTGGATAAGGCCTCCAAAAGCTGCAATATATTCAAAACTGCGCTGCTAGGATCCTGATGCGGGCACGTAAATATGATCATATTACGCCCATCCTTAAATCTCTTCATTGGCTCCCTGTTTCATTCAGAACTGAATACAAGGTTGCTCTTCTTACCCACCAGTGCATACACACATGGACAAAATTGTTGGTACCCTTCGGCCGATGAAAGAAAAACTCACAATGGTCACAGAAATAACTTTAATCTGACAAAAGTAATAATAAATAAGAATTCTATGAATGTTAACCAATGAAAGTCAGACATTGCTTTTTAACCATGCTTCAACAGAATTATAAAAAAAAAAAGAACTCATGGAACAGGCCTGGACAAAAATGATGGTACCCCTAACTTAATAGTTTGTTGCACAACCTTTTGAGGCAATCACTGCAATCAAACGATTCCTGTAACTGTCAATGAGACTTCTGCACCTCTCTGCAGGTATTTTGGCCCACTCCTCATGAGCAAGCTGCTCCAGTTGTTTCCGGTTTGAAGGGGGCCTTTTCCAGACAGCATGTTTCAGCTCCTTCCAAAGATGCTCAATAGGATTGAGGTCAGGGCTCATAGAAGGCCACTTTAGAATAGTCCAATGTTTTCCTCTTAGCCATTCTTGGGTGTTTTTAGCTGTGTGACCCATGACCTGCGACTGAGACCCAGCTTTCTGACACTGGCCAGCACATTTCTCTCTAGAATCCCTTGATAGTCTTGAGATTTCATTGTACCCTGCACAGATTCAAGACACCCTGTGCCAGATGCAGCAAAGCAGCCCCAGAACATAACAGAGCCTCCTCCATGTTTCACAGTAAGGACAGTGTTCTTTTCTTGATATGCTTCATTTTTTCATCTGTGAACATAGAGCTGAAAAAGTTCCATTTTTGTCTCATCTGTCTATAGGACATTCTCCCAGAAGCTTTGTGGCTTGTCAACATGTAGTTTGGCATATTCCAGTCTGGCTTTTTTATGATTTGTTTTCAACAATGGTGTCCTCCTTGGTCGTCTCCCATGTAGTCCACTTAGGCTGAAACAACGACGGATGGTGCGATCTGACACTCATGCTCCTTGAGCATGAAGTTCACCTTGGATCTCTTTAGAAGTCTTTCTGGGCTCTTTTGTTACAATTCGGAGTATCCCTCTCTTTGATTTGTCATCAATTTTCCTCCCTTGGCCACGTCCAGGGAGGTTGGCTACAGTCCCATGGATCTTAAATTTCTGAATAATATGTGCAACTGTAGTCACAGGAACATCTAGCTGCTTGGAAATGATCTTATAGCCTTTACCTTTAACATGCTAGTCTATAATTTTCTTTCGAATCTCCTGAGACAACTCTTTCCTTCGCTTCCTCTGGTCCATGTTGAGTGTGGTACATACCATGTCACCAAACAACACAGTGACGACCTGGAGCCCTATATATAGGCCCACTGACTGATTACAAGATTGTAGACACCTGTGATGCTAATTAGTGGACACACCTTGAATTAACACGTCCCTTTGGTCACATTATTTTCAGTATTTTCTAGGGGTACCATCATTTTTTCCAGGCCTGTTCCATGAGTTTATTTTTCTAAATAATTCTGTTAAAGCATGGTTGAAAAGAAATGTCTGACTTTCATTGGTTAACATTCATAGAATTTTTTAAAATTATTACTTTTGTCAGATTAAAGTTATTTATGTGACCATTGTGAGTTTTTCTTTCATTGACCAACAATTTTGTCCACGTGTGTATATGGGGATGCCCCTCCCTATCTCAAAGAACTTATCACTTCACATACATCTTCACGAAAAGTCCGCTCTGTCTCAGGTCATCTTCTGAAACCTCCGAAGACCAAGCTTCATACCATGGGAGATCGGTTTTTTTGCTCGGCGGCACCTAGACTGTGGAACGCTCTCCCCGAGTATCTGAGGATGCCGCTCTGAGTAGGGCTTTGGGATTTGCCTCAAATATAAAGTGCATTATAAATAAAATGTATTATTATTATTATTATTATTATTATTATTATTACATTATTGCTGAAGTTTTGGCAGTTTGCTGTTGCTGGTCTGGATTGTGTTAACACAATGCCAAGAGGGATGGACAAACACAGTGGTCTCGGAGAAGCCGTTGTTGCTGAACATGAATCTGGGAAAGGTTATAAACTAATTTCCAAACAATTTGGAGTTGGCCTCAAGGTCCGACCCATGTATTGGATCATGTGATCAGATGGAGTTGATGGGAAACCTGAGCATGTTCTATCTATCAGTATCAGTTGTGGACACTTTAAATTTTCATTCAAGTGAAATTTGCTGTAGTTCTTGCACTGGTGTATTTTTTCCCCATGTATTAAACCCCCTCAAGTGTGAAGCAAACAAGAATTCCATTGACCCTCTTCTTGCGGATTGATCGGATATCCCGGGCTCACTGAAGTGAAACCAATCTGATTTTCTGCCTTAATCTCATATTTTCAAGACAACATTGACATTTATTTTTTAAATCAGACCTGGGCTGCGTTCTTACATGGTGATAAATTGGATAAATATCTTATGTGTCCATTGTTGCCTGAATGAGAATGCTCAGATTGGATTTCATGTGTCATCATCCAGTGTAACAAAGCAACAGTCATTCTATAATTTCGGGTCCATTTCACAAAAAAAAAAAAAAAAAAAAAAAAAACCAGTACTCTTTCTCAGTGATTTGAAATTTCTTCAGTGTAACATATCTACTCGTTGTAAATATTTTTTTTCTGACTGATTACACACTACTGGGAAACAACGTTGACAATTACATTATTTTTCAGTGTCTGTTACTGGCCCCAACTGACCACTTCTCATGTTCTTGAACAGTTTAACACTCTATTTGAGCACAGTTTGTTTAAAACATGGACTGAAGCCGCTAAAGTTGCAGTGGTAGCAGGTGAAGTTGGCAGCACTGATGAAACTGTTGTTGGAAAAATTGTTGCGGAAAACCATTGAAGGCTGCTCTAGACTCCAACATAGACAAAGTTAGTCCAAGAGGGGGCCCGTGTCACTAAATTGCGAAGATGTGCCTCTCTAAAAATATACATGTTCGCTCTGCCCTCTGGAGCCGTCTAACCCGTCCTGGAGTCCTGCTTCTGGTTGGAGATCCCGTCGCATGGATGCCCCGTGTGGTCTGCCTGGATGCGCTTGGTGGCTGGGGATGGTTTCCATGAAGACTGTCCTATCATCGATTGATGCTCTGGGGACCTGCGACTTCAGTTGTTCGATAGCTCAGGACTGGAATCTCCTACAGTCTACCTGAGCCTCCGGGAACAAACTGGACTCCTTTTAATTTAAACTTTAACACATCTCCTGTTACACTGAACTTCCAGTACACATTATTATGCTGATCATTCTCTGCTCTCCGTTGTCACCCAGATGAGGATGGGTTCCCTGTTGAGTCTGGTTCCTCTCAAGGTTTCTTCCTATTACCATCTCAGGGAGTTTTTCCTTGCCACCGTCGCCCTCGGCTCGCTCATCAGGGACAATCTGATCATTTTGATTCATACACATTGCATACAAACTTATTATTGTGTAAAGCTGCTTTGCGACAATGTCAATTGTTAAAAGTGCTATATAAATAAAATTGACTTGACTTGACTTAAAAAAGTCTTGAGCACTTGAGGGAGCTTCAGCTACAAAGCGAGTAGTCGGCACTACCTGTGGTGCTGGAGGGACCGATGCTGGGGCCCAACAACCATGCAAGGCAGCGTATGGCATTTCACAAGCTGATGATATGAAGAAAGTCCCTGTAGCCGCTCTCTCATGGGGTACGCTTATGTCAGGTAGTCCCGCTGGTGAGCTCCTGTCAGTGCTAGGCTGGAGTCCAGGCTGGTTCATATCATGGGTATTCTGTTTAAGGAGGGAGGTGACAAGCTTTGCAATCTCAAGCTCATTTTTGTTCCCTTTTTGAGACAGCGGTGTGTCTCAATTCTTCTTGTCAAAGATTCTCTGGCTCTAAGGGCATCTCTGGTTTGGTTATCAGGTCTCTGACATTCTTCATCGGCTTTAATGTCCTCTGCGAGCTGACCTCGCAGCTTCTCAAACTCTAGTGCCTTCGATTTCTCTTCCCATATTGGTGCTTGGACATTTGAGATCTACCCGATGCACTGTGTCATGATCTGGATATACTGTAGTGTGGGAGCCTGTGCCAGATGAGACTCGCAAAAAGAGGCAGGGTACAAGTAAAATTATATATATCCTACTCAAAAATTTAAGGTCACTTGCAAATGTATTTGTTTCTGTTTAATTATTTATTTTCTACACACTACAATAATACTGGAGATGTTAAAACTGTGAAATAACACATATGGAATTAGATAATTATTTAACAACAACAACAGTCAATCATTATTATAAGACATGAAGGTCAGCTGTTCTGGAACAGTTCTTGTACAAAAAGTATCAAGCTCCATGATGAAACTGTCTCTCATGAAGACCTTCCCAGGAAAGCGAGACCAAACCTGAGCTCTGCTGCAGAGGAGAAGTTCATTTAGAGTCACCAGCTTCAGAAATCACCAATTAACAACCAGCACCTCAGATTAGAGCCGTTATGAAGCTTTACAGAGCAGAAGTACAGTAGCAGATATACATCTCAATATCAACTGGTCAAAACAGAATATTGTGTATTTTGGATAAACGCCTTCAGTGCTGTTTTACAGTGAAGAATGAAATAAAAACGAGGAACGACCGTGGAGTTGGAAAGTGATCGCAATCTTTTGAGCAGTAATGTATGTGTATACACACGTGGACAAAATTGTTGGTACCCTTCGATCAATGAAAGAAAAACTCACAATGGTCACAGAAATAACTTTAATCTGACAAAAGTAATAATAAATAAGAATTCTATGAATGTTAACCAATGAAAGTCAGACATTGCTTTTCAATCATGCTTCAACAGAATTATTTAAAGAAAAAAAAACCTCATGGAACAGGCCTGGACAAAAATGATGGTACCCCTAGAAAATACTGAAAATAATGTGACCAAAGGGACGTGTTAATTCAAGGTGTGTCCACTAATTAGCATCACAGGTGTCTACAATCTTGTAATGAGTCAGTGGGCCTATATATAGGGCTCCAGGTCGTCACTGTGTTGTTTGGTGACATGGTATGTACCACACTCAACATGGACCAGAGGAAGCGAAGGAAAGAGTTGTCTCAGGAGATTCGAAAGAAAATTATAGACAAGCATGTTAAAGGTAAAGGCTATAAGACCATTTCCAAGCAGCTAGATGTTCCTGTGACTACAGTTGCACAGATTATTCAGAAATTTAAGATCCATGGGACTGTAGCCAACCTCCCTGGACGTGGACGCACGAGGACAATTCATGACAAATCAAAGAGACGGATAATCCCAATGGTAACAAAAGAGCCCAGAAAGACTTCTAAAGAGATCCAAGGTGAACTTCATGCTCAAGGAACATCAGTGTCAGATCGCACCATCCGTCGTTGTTTCAGCCAAAGTGGACTACATGGGAGACGACCAAGGAGGACACCATTATTGAAAACAAATCAGAAAAAAGCCAGACTGGAATATGCCAAACTACATGTTGACAAGCCACAAAGCTTCTGGGAGAATGTCCTATGGACAGATGACACAAAAATTGAACTTTTTGCCAAGGCACATCAGCTCTATGTTCACAGACGGAAAATGAAGCACATCAAGAAAAGAACACTGTCCCTACTGTGAAACATGGAGGAGGCTCTATTATGTTCTGGGGCTGCTTTGCTGCATCTGGCACAGGGTGTCTTGAATCTGTGCAGGGTACAATGAAATCTCAAGACTATCAAGGGATTCTAGAGAGAAATGTGCTGGCCAGTGTCAGAAAGCTGGGTCTCAGTCGCAGGTCATGGGTCTTGCAACAGGACAATGACCCAAAACACACAACTAAAAACACCCAAGAATGGCTAAGAGGAAAACATTGGACTATTCTAAAGTGGCCTTCTGTGAGCCCTGACCTCAATCCTATTGAGCATCTTTGGAAGGAGCTGAAACATGCTGTCTGGAAAAGGCACCCTTCAAACCGGAAACAACTGGAGCAGCTTGCTCATGAGGAGTGGGCCAAAATACCTGCAGAGAGGTGCAGAAGTCTCATTGACAGTTACAGGAATCGTTTGATTGCAGTGATCGCCTCAAAAGGTTGTGCAACAAACTATTAAGTTAGGGGTACCATCATTTTTGTCCAGGCCTGTTCCATGAGTCCATTTTTTTTATAATTCCGTTGAAGCATGGTTGAAAAGCAATGTCTGACTTTCATTGGTTAACATTCATAGAATTCTTATTTATTATTACTTTTGTCAGATTAAAGTTATTTCTGTGACCATTGTGAGTTTTTCTTTCATTGACCGAAGGGTACCAACAATTTTATCCACATGTGTAGTTCTTGTGTCGACATATAGAACCGTGTCCTCACTGCGCTCCCGCTGGCTTCTCTCCCACATCCACACATCTCCACTGCATCAAAACATCAAAAGATAGCCATCTGGCCTTGGTCCGCCTTCCTGACCTAACATTCTGTGATCTGATGCGCTGTTTGCTGACCTCCAGACTGAAGTGTGATGCAGGTTAGGGTTAGCATCCTGCTCATGTGTGCATCAGACGTAATGATCACCTTGTGATGTTTTAAAGAGCGAGTGTGCTCATAGTAAGGACAGATACCGGACTCTTATAGGTTCCATGAATGAGATTGACGCAAAAAAAAAAAAGAAAAAAATATATATATACTGTAGACAAATAGTCTTATTCAAATAATGAATGTAACCTTACTGTCAAGATTCAATGTGTGTTTTCTTTTCTTTTCAGCCTCTCTGAGTTCCCGTCTATGTGACTCAAGCTTGCTTTTTTCTGCTTCCTTTTAACTCTGCATCTGTTATGAAGACTCACTCTCGCTGCTCTTGCTCTACTTTCACTCTCCTATTCAACACTTATTCTACATTCCTCCGTTTTCAAGATGAAAAAACAAAAAAAGAAATTCCTGGAACCCATTCCCTTTAACTTTCCAGCGAAATCAGCGCTTCGTGGCACTTTTTTTTTTTTTTTTTTTTTTCCTTTGCAGTTTGGATCGCGTTCATGATATGTGAAGTGATTTTCTTCCGTCTTTCTTCCATTTGCTTATGAGAATTATCTTAAATCCATCAGACTTATATAAAATGTCCGCTCGCCTCGTAAAAGATGGAACTGCGTTCAAGTGAACTAATGATGTCTCATTCATTATTTCATACTTATTTCAGAGAAGCCCATGAAAGGACTGGGAGAGTTCTGGAGAACTGCAGGCGCGGGTTGATTACTCCGGGTTTTGTAAGTGACACGGATGCTGACAGCAGCAGCGAATGTACATTTCAGCTTTATTGCAACGAGGATTGACGAGTCGCCCAGTGCACTCATCCATCAGAGCCGAGCTTGGGATGAATCCGCCATCTAGCACGCGCTGACGTTTTCCAATTTCGGAGCGAAACCAAAAAGGATGAAAGGCCCGAGTGCGCTGTACAGTGACACGAGCCACATACAGTGAAGTGACAGTTTATGAGAGATATGTTGGAATGAAAGAGAATGCTTAATAAGATCCATAAATGCCCAAGAAGGAAAGAACGTTCTGTCGGATTTCCACACTGATGTTCCTTGAACACTAAACACACTAAACACATGAACCAAATCACTGAGACTGCTTAACCTCACTCATTCACTGTCCACCCATTCTAATCCTGTATAAGGCATGGGAAGCTTGATGCCCAGACGCGAAGTGGCATACACCCTGGGTGGGGTGCCAATCCATCGCACACACACACTTCTATTACACACTGACGCACATCTACAGTAGCATTCTCATCTGCATGTCAAACCAGAGTACCTGGAGAAAACCCAGCAAGCACGGGTGAACTCAACATGTAAACTCAACCGATACACAGACCTGAGGCAGCAAGTGAACCCTCAACTCTGGTGGTACGCGGCCACATTGCTCACCACTAAACGTTGCCATAATATGCAAGAATTTCACCTTACAGCATAACAAGGTCACCTTTACCCTGTCTATAAACCATTAGGCAAAACTGGGTCAAACCAGTGGGAATCGTTCTGTTTGACCACAAAGATTTGATAATGACATGAAACGATCTCGAGATGAGCTAAACCATTTAATGACTAGGTAGAAATGGCCACCATTCTTCTCCTAAGAGCTGCTACACACTGGCCATCGTACCGTATGTGCCCTAATGTTCATGCAGCAACACTTGACATATGGAGGAATGGACGGTGGATGAATGTTTGCCCTCAAACTGGGAGTGTGATGTGATCTGACTGTGCTTATTCTTGGCTAGCTATGCCGAGACCGCTGTAATAAAAAATGACAATAAAACGTTCACCATGTTAATAAGAAGGAACCCGTAACAGAGGGATCCAGGTCACTATGAACATGGCTAATGAGGTGAGAAATACAAAGCGAGTCTTGACAAGTTGTTGGTGGATTGGAGAGAAACGATTAGATTTCTTTTTACAATTCATATCAAATCATGAGGTGTGGTAGGTGCCATGTAGGTAAATTGCAAACGTTTGTTTCAAAGGGACGTCTTCCTCTTCTTCTTCTTCTTCTTCTTCTTTTTTTTTGCTAATGCGTAGCCAATTTGTAGGAGATTAAGGCACGAAATGTCACCAAGTGACCAAGAATCGTGAAGCATTTCATTTCAGCAAACTCCCGCACAGAGTTGAAGAATGTGGGAAAGATTCCTAAGGCTTATAAAATTATTTAGCAATCTGTCTTCCAGTTGCAAGCACGCATTCTACCTGTACTGTACATGTATATGTATATGTAACTACTCCATCGGGTGTGTTTGCACAGTTCCGCCGCTTGCGGTTAACCACTATTCCACTCTGCCTTGAACGCTTTGTGTATTCCCTGTGAATTTTATTCATTATTTTTTTCATTTCGAACCGTGTATGCGCCTCACGCTGCTTTATTTTCCAACGATTCTGCTCGTGTATTCTTGTAAATATCCTTGTTCTACCTGCGCTCTTTTACGGCGTTCCGCCTTCTCGTCGCGGCTCCGAGCTAAAAAAAAAAAAAAAAAACAAGCTGAATTTCTGGAATCCTTCCAACCTGTACAAAAAAAAAAAAAAAAAAAACCTGCACATCACTTTGTGGAAAACATAAGGCCTTAGGGTTTGTTTTACAGATGATTTTCTTTTCTCTCTTCAGCCTTCTTTTCCATTGTCAGACCCCTCCAGAGTGCTAGGTCACACTCTGCTCCAGATCATCAGAATCTCTACGGGGGATGTGGCAACCTTCGCCTCGGCAGACACAACAAACCCTCATCCGCTGGTCCTTGTAGTATTCGGCCAACCTTCTGATTAATTACAGTGGTATGATTCATAATCTCTGAGGATGTGCACGAAATATGAGTGGATATCGTTCAATAGTTGAATGTTTCTGACCCGAAAACACTTCGGTCTAATGAGTTCTACGGGGACTTTCTTGATCAAATCTTCGCCTTGATTTCAGAGAGTTGACCGAGGCATGGAGAGCTGCCCTGAGAGCCGCACTGAGGCCGGTGTGCCAAGAAGAAGAGCCAGGTGAAAGGCTCCACCATCTGGATCAACCCAAGCCTCTGATCGTCCTCTCTCCACTGGATGTTAATGGCTGCTTTGTTTATGTGAGTCACAGATGGCATGCAGTTACCAGGTTTTCTCTCACCTACCATCAAAACAGAGAGATCACCTCTGTCCCCTTCACAGCTAAATCAGATGACTGGCAAAACAAACATGACTGAGCCTGAATATCTTGACATAAGACAGCTATGCATTTCGAACCTTATACTGTACTTCTTATCCACCATGAGCCGTTCCTAGCCAGGTATTCACAATGTTTAGAACTTTACATTGATTTATTGCGAATTACATTGATAATTCAAGTGTGAAGCTGAATCGTGGTGTGTTTAGGACTTTGCACAAGAGTGGAACGAAGAGAGGAAGTTAAACTTTTAATCTTTTACAGACTATTTTCTTGTCCTGAACTGTTTCAGCACTGAGACTGGAGACTCCTTCCATGCACGCTGCATTTCTCCTTACAGAAAACGTCACCATGTCGCCGAGTTTGCGTTTTAAATCTTTTTCTATTCATGCTACTAAAGTAAAAAAATACCATATTATAGGAAATACATAAACCGAGGGAAAATATTACAGATAAAATAAAAATAAAAATGTAGTAACAGATTGCATGCTTGCTTTTACGTCCTTCCGTTTGTATGTAAAGTTGTGGACTTGATATTGTTAATTAAATGCTCTGACCTTTGGAGAATTTCTGTTCTGGAGTATTTACTTTTTTCTTTTTTTTTTTTGGTATAGGCTTGTTAAGGGTCCTCTTTTCAACAATTCTTCCTTACCACAGGCGTGAAAGACACATTTTCCAGCCTGCCACAAAGTTATAAAGATATACTCTGCCTGTCTCCTTGTAATTTTACATAAACGTCATCATATGAAATAATAATAATAATAATAATAATAATAATAATAATAAAAACTTAATTGAAAGCACCATAAATTTTCTCAATAAAGTTATCCATGTCTCATTTCATTTCTCTGGTTCCAGTAATTTTTTATCTCTCTTGCGAATGACCTTCAGTCTCTGAGCAATATTGTTTCAGAGCAAGCAAAAAAAAAAAAAAAAAGCGTAAATATGGATAAATGAATGTGCCAGACAAATGCGTTGCTGTGAACGCCTGAACACGCGTCCAAGGCCACCGAGCGCACAAACGTGCCTCTGAAGTCCTACATTCACTCTTTAAATGTCAAGCGCAGTCTATTAAATGACAAGAAGCCTGAAGGTCAATCTAAAACCACTTAGGCTATGAAAGGTTGAACAGCACCTGCTGTGATCCTGAGCAGAGACAAAACTTTTACAGGTAGATTATGATGGAAAAGTCTATTCAACAGGCTTGTTTGCTAAGATTTATTTCAGCTAATTTTATATATATATATATATATATATATATATATATATATATATATATATATATATATATATATAATGACTTCATTAAAGATTCTTGGGGAGTCAAATTGTCTTCTGCCCAAAGTCCAAACTTTCAGTGTTTCGTTCTGCCAGATTTTGTTTGGCTAGTTCTAGTTCAGTCGTGCTTAACTGCAATCAAATTAAATTCACATGCGATGGGTTTTCCAAAGAGTAACTGGTGCACGTTCAACTATTTAGTAGTAAATTGAAAGCAAAAAATAAAACGACTAAATTGAGAGTAAAGCATAATGAATATTGACAAGGCAGTAATTACAGGGTCAAGAACTTGCCAGCTTACTAGAACGTTCTATTAAGCGATATGAGAAGAACCAATGCTACTTAGACTAAATACTACTACATTTTATGGAGATACTTTAAGCTATTGTTGAGCAACATTGCCTTACTTCCTGTTTCCCTGTCAAATCTCATAAACATCAGTATAAATATAAGCTAATCATACCGCCATGGCCAAAGGTTTTGAGAATGACACAGATTTCACAAAGTCTACTGCTTTGGTATTTTTAGATATTTTTAATTTTTTATCAGATTTTACTATGGTATACTGTCAATCACCTTCGGGGCCACACCCTGACTGATGGCAGCACATTCTTGCCAAATCAGTGCTCGGAGTTTCAGGTTTTGTTTGTCCCGCCGCCTCTTGAGGATCGACCACAAGTCCTCAATGGAGTGAAGGTCTGGGGAGTGTCCTGACCATGGACCCGAAATTTCTGTGGTCTGTTTTCTGAGCTACTTAGAGCCACTTAGGTATCACTTTGACACTGTTTATCACCACACTGGTTTTGGATGGTTTTGTACCCTTCTTTTTTCATGGCTGTATTCTTAGGCAAAATTGTGAGTGAGCGCACTCCCTCGGCCGAGAAGCGACCCCACACATGAACGGTCTCAGGATACTTTACTGTTGGCATGACACAGGACTGATGGTAGCGATCAGATCGGAATCAGAGGAGTTTTTACTTTTGGTCTGCTGGGCGCCGTGCATAGTTGAGGCGCACGGTGTGGTGCTGATGCATCATGGTCAGCGTTGACTTTTTCCATGGTTTGACTTTTTTCATGATTGCCCACAATCCTGTCACCATTTTCTTGAGAGTCAGTTGTTTATACATTTTGTTCAGTTTTATTATTTTGTTACGTATAGCACCCCTAGAGATTTATTTAAAGTTTAAAGTAAAAAAAAAAAAAAACTTTTTTACGTGAAAAAAAAAAAAAAAACTCTTCACTTAAGAAATCAGTTTAATCTGGAAATGTTAAATCACTGACACGATACACCATTACTTTCCTGTCGTATGCGTTTGTGTGTCATGGATGGCTGTTAAAAAAAAAAAAGCTGAGTGTTTTGTTTGGTTTTGGTTTTACGATGCTGCAATCCAAATTTCATGATGATTGGATGATAGTGGCACGATGTGACAACGACTGCTGTACATTTCTGGCTCAGCATTCTGCAAAGCAAAAAAGAGCCCATTCCCTTTTTTTTTCTGCTAAGATGTTTATTTTTTTTTTCTCTCTGTTCTCTCTTTCCTCAACTACAACACTTCTGATAGAAGGGTGAGTGAAAGTAGTCCGGTTTCTCTGTGAAATGACATATTTGATTGCCTGCAGCAGGAGAAAAGGTATCACACACAGCAGTTATTCTCCCGGTGACGTTCCACCTCATGTGTCTCTGGGCGTAATTCTCAGAAAATAAAGCTGATTGTTAACACAGGCAGAGCTCCAGGCTCACAGCAACAGCCGCTTTTGCATTTTCGAAATGTAGTGAACCAAATCATACATTTAATACAAATAAAACATTGCAAAGCAACATCACACCATCTGAACAGCATGTAAGTGTGTGTGCCTGGAGGCTAACCTCTAAATCCTAACCCCTAACCCAACCCCCATCCACTAACCTTATCCATTAACCCTGACCCTTATTTCCGAACCCAAAACTATCCTAACTATCTCCTAACCCTTAAACCGTAACCCGAACACCCTAATCCTAGCCTCTAAACATTTTTTTTTATTATTTATTAAACAAAAATGTCATACTATTTTCTATCCATTTCTACCGTAATTACATATAATGTTGAGTTTTCAGCCCTGTCTACTTATCAGTTACATCATGTAATATATCTCTGGGAAATAAAGCTATAGATCGCCTTCTGAAATTTTAATGCAATAAAGAGCAATTTCTAAAATCATTGCTTTTTATAATTGCCATGGTTATATTGTACTAACCAGGTAAATAACTTAAAGTAATAAATAAAGAAAATCAGGATTTCATCACAGTTAAATAATAATAATAATAATAATAATAATAATAATAATAATAATAAAATGCATAGCAATAGGTTGTTTTTTTTAAATGTTACAATATTATATTTTTAATTATGTGTTTTTTAAATAATTTTATTCTGCACTAGCAGCACTTGTTTTAGCATATTTATGTATTAATATTTGTTTATTTGGCAGAACATGAACCTTCAACAAAACTCTTCAAATATAAACACAAGAAGCAAGTCGCAATATTCTGATGTGTGCACACTCATTTCACATGTTTGTAAATACTCTAGAATATAATTTTTATGGAATTATGCCATAAACCCAGATCCAATTTATACATAAATGCATGCATAGACTGAGCTCCTGGCAGGAAATTGTGATATAAAACGGTTTAATTGTACATCAGAGGTCATTCCTACCCAGTGTTTTAAATCTCCTCCACCTTAATCAGCGTTAATTATGAATAAGCAGTGGGTAATTTTCCATTTCTGCGCCCTACAGCTGTGTGAAGGCGGGCGCTCGATGTCTGAGCGAGGATCTCAGGCACTCTGCTCGGCTCGTTACGCACCAAACCGTGGCGTGATGAAGTGGGTGTAAATGAAGTGCCCTTGCCTGGGGGAAGCAGGGAAACAGAGCGCTAATCAACTGCTCGATAACTCCTCCACCTGCCATGTGTCCAGGCACGCAGGACCAACGGAGAGCTAAAGTGTCACGGACATTTGTTTCACACAGCAGCAGCGAGAGCAACAGCACAGAGGCATCATGGGAATCGTCATCACACATCCCAGTCACTTTCAAGTGTTGTGTCAGATTTCCGCATGTGTTTGTGTGTTTGTTCATCCAAGGAAACGATGCGCCACAAGATGGAAGGCAGATGCAAATTAGCATCACAGTTCCCTAGACTTGCAGCATTCTCTAGGTCATAAGAAATAATAATAATAATAATAATAATAAAAAAAGATTTTTACAATATGAAGCAGCTCAATATTTTGCAATAAAAATGGAAATATTTCATTGTTCAGGTGTATTTCGCTATCACTGTTGAAATCTGGACTTCGTTTGGTGAGAATGTGATTTATTTTCATGCATTATTTAACAGTTTTTATATTAATGCACTTGTTTATATTAATACACAATCGTTTCTATGGTAACAATACATGCAGTGGGACTTGCAAAGAGGACAATTTAAATAAACAGACCAAAACTGTAGATATGTGAAGGAATTATGTCAGGAGGTTGTCAGAGGTATCAGTAAGTGTGTTGCATTGGTCCGTATTCTGATACGTTCAGAACTGAGTTGTTTTTATTTACATTGAGGGACAAAAAAGCTAGGATGTTGGAGGGGGGGGGGTGGGGGGGGGGCTTTCATATCTGTTAAGTGGAAACAGGAACCAACTTTTTTTTTTATAGATGTTTAGCAACATTATATGTACCTTGGGAGAGTTATGGAGATTTATGTGTCTTGGGTCATTTGTAACCCGAGTGTCGAGGCTGCTGAATGTTAAACTGAAGCTGAAGTTTGTGGCTAACAGGATAGACTGCATACTGTAAAATGACCTGTAGGTTTTCTGAACAACAGCTTTAAAACTCAACTGTGGAAGCTCTGGTTGTCATCACCATCTTTTCAGGAGCTGACTTCACCTAAAGCCTGGTTAATTCATAAATGGACAAATGGGTGGAATGAACAGAGCCTGGCTCTTGGTTGGAACACACCTACTTAGCTCAGTTACCACCAGCTAGCTAGCTTAGCTTAATCTTAGCTTAATATTAGCCAAATGTTGGCTAATGTTAACTTATATGCTAATGTTACTTTAGACTTCACTGAACTCCATCACCCATAACCTACAAGTCATCCCGTGTCAAGTCCAATACTACTTGTGGTATGTTAAACTACAACAGTTCTAGTTAGCTGGTTAGTTAAAGTGATGCATAGCAGACACCTGCAACGCAGCTGTCACTCAAATCATACTGTATACTCCCTTAATTATGCATCATTTATTCCTTATATTAATCCTTATGGCTGAACTTGTTTCTGTTGTATATTTGACATGGAGCCCTATGCGGGTTGACACACTTCTGGACCAAGCCACGTTCTAGGGAACTGCATTTTGTCCCAAGTTGGCTTCATGGAAGTCCTCCCTTGGCTAATAGTGGCCATGTGTCATGAATCGGGAGTGCAAGGCATACATGCAGAGAATCCAGGTGTTTGAAGGAAACGATGTATTTTTATTATAAACAAAAACAGGGAACTTAAACAAAATATACTTTAATTGAAATTAAACTAAAACACGTGTAAAAACACTGAAAGACACGAACTAAACACACAGACATGAACGAGGTAAATCAACAGATGCAAGACGAATAACTAAACTCAAGACAACCTATTTATAAACTAATAATCAACTCGGTTCAGGTGAGCGCCCCACGTCACCTGACCGAGGTGCATAATGGGAAATGAAGTGAAAACAAAAGGAACTACGAACAAAATCACAGGGCGCTTTGGCGCCCTCTAGGGGTTATCCCTGACACCATGACTCAATATTTTGCTAAAACACTACATGATATTCAGTACCTTATAAAATTCTATTATTTCGCAACATTATTCTTATAAATGTTTGCTATCATTTATTCATATAACAGATACTTTGCCTTTATTAGAAAATTAGAAACTATACTATAAGTACCATAGGTTCTTTAGATGATAGACGTGGTGTCATTTCCCAGGAAATTCTGGGCGCTAGGCAGGCTGCACCCTATTACAGGGCAGACAAACACACACACAATTTGGAAACACCAATTAACCTGTTCTGCATGTCTTTGGATTGTGGGAGGAAACCTGAGTACCCAGAGGAAGTCCACCAAGCAATAGGAGGACATGCAAACTTGCAAGGTTTGTTTCTGGATGGTTTGTCTTTTCAAGTGCCAGGTTTGCCATTATTGACTCGCATCTGTTTTGTTGTTTTTTTGTTGTTTGATTTTTGCTATTGCTTGTTTTCCTTGGCATTGCGTTGAGCTGTAGTACTCTCAGTTTACAGTCTATGTCCTGTTCCTGTTCAGGTTTGGTCATTTTTGGGTCATAAAGTTCATTAAAGATAAGCCTACACTTATTGTAACAATTTATTGTATATTTCATCCATAAGCAAAAGTAAAGGCTTATATTGTATTATATTGTAAAATGATTCAAATTTCAACTAGTGAACGCTTCTAAATATGAATAACATCCCATAAAGTTTGCTTTCCAGGTGTAATTATTGATACTTGCTTAAGCCTGCATTATAAGTTTAGTTTGCGCAGTGGCTAATGCAGGATTGTTCTTTGGCTCACTTTTAAAAAGAATGATCGATCAAAATGCTTAGTATTACTTAGCAGACATTTACTGTATAATGCATTCATATTCATGTCAACTAATGTGTTGAACAATGCTAATGTTAATGTTTAATGATTCCGCCTGCCTTGTATAACACTTCAGTAAAAAAAAAAAAAAAAAAAAGACAAACGAATAAATGTTTTCTGCCTCCTGGTTTTCCTTCATTTATCATTTCCCGTGTATGTTGCTCCTTCATTCATGCTTAGCGAAGCAATATTAAAGACTTTTCTATGATTGTGCGTCGTGAAACTGTTCACCAAATCAAAGCAGGCATAATTTCATGGTTCATATCCCAAAGTGATATTATTCAGATTCATCTGCTTGCACTTGACAGTATGTTTCCGTTCACAGTCTTTGTCACAGAGTTGATGCTAACATGGTACATCCATTAGCCTGGTGCTATCTGTATAATCAATGATGTGCTTTCTGTTAGCGGCAGAGAATTACACGGGAATGGAGACGTAACCTTTTTCTGCACGTTAGACTCACTGTACCTATGCGGTGTACTGGTGCTAATCTTAGATTGGATCAGGTCGAACTTCATTGTTAATATTTGAGAAAGTTGTCGATTTGTATTCGACAGTTTTTTTTTTTTTTTTTTGTAAATCGCTACTCTTGTGATTTGCAAGAAAGATGGTGGTCTGAGAGTGTACCTGGTACCGGAACAACTCATAGAAGAGCAGGAGCAGAAGTGTTTGGATATCACAAACCAAGATTTGGGCACCATACTCTAAGGAAGTTTCTTTAAGAGAAATCATTACTGGTGAGCCGACATGGATTCATCACTACGAGCCTGAAAGTAAACGGCAGAGTATGGAACGGAAACTGTCCTCAATCGGCCACCGAGAAAAAGTTCCAAAGTCGACCGGAAGGGCCAGAAGTATTGGGACACCATCAGGTAAAAGGTTCAACAATCGGCAGAAGCTTATTGAAGAACTGAAAATAAACACAACTACAGAATAAACACAGAGGACCGCTATCCGTGGGTGGCACGATCTCGTATGGGCACACTGTCACTGACACTCAACAAAAACTTCACGTTGAGGTGTTAAAGCATCCTCCTATAGTCCTGATCTCACGCCATCAGACTTTCACCTGTCGAGGACGAAGATTCTGAGAACTTCTGATGAAGGAATGAGGAGAGCGGCGCATTCTTGGCTTGAAGCTCAGCTTAAAACATTTTACTAAGAGGGAATATGGAAGCTTGTTGACAAATGGTCAAAATGTATTGAAAAGCAAAGAGATTATGGCGAAAAAGAATGTTTTTTTTTTTTCATTTCTTCTCAAAATTTGAAAAAAAGTAAAAATAAAAACTTCTACAGCACATCCATGCTCCTATTTCAAGTAAAATTAAGTAAACATGAGTTTACACAGCAATACCGATAATGCTAACGCTCACTTTAATTACAGCTTGACATAAAGTTATGATACACATCACGATTCTGTTGATAAAGGAGTCATGAGAAAGATCACATGACATTGGTCATCGTAGTTCCCTAATTTCTGTTTAACATTAAGTCGGTACGCTAAACCTTTAGACACGTGTCTACGTTAACACCACGTTTACCTTGCCTGATAATTTACCTTTGGCGTCCATCGTTGACTTCCCTCCAGGTAATCCTGTTGTTTGTTTGTTTTTCACACTACTAGAGTCATTAGGTCAAACTCGGTGAAACCAGGCCACCCTAGTGTAAAAGCCAAAGTGCTGCCACATGACAAGGGCTGAATCCAGCAGCCACAGCTACCATGGAGTCAAAAAGGAACTGTGGGTAATTTAGGAAATGTTACCCGAAGTGAAAATGAACATTTCAATGTAGCATCATTGTTCTCAACGTCGATACGCTTGTCATTCAGGGTGTCATTTTTTTTCCCCCCTTAAATAATAAAGTAATAAAATTCTCCGCAAACCCATTTGCATAACTTACAATTTTCTGCCCTGAAAGGTCAACCCTCGGCCAAGCCGTACTTCCTGACTAGCCTAATCAAAAGGTCGGCTTGACTCCAGACGAGATGCTGATGATTCCGCCTGCCTCAGTCAGGGGTCGAATCAACCCCATCAGCACCTCTTTGTCAGGTGAATAAAACACAGCACACAGGTCCTGAAATGCAGGCGGCAGCTCGAGTTTCTATTAGACGTGGGAACATGATGACACCAGAGTCAATCCGGTTCTGACGCACATCCTGAGTGTAGGTCTCTCAAACGCGTACAAGCTCCTTAACGTCTTGAATAAGAATTGCTTATGGATGTTAGGCTATCGATGCAGGCATGATGCTCAGAGCAGAGGTCATGGCAAGGTCATAACCGGAACTCGAAATGTGATTGTTCTTATCAGCGTCCGGGGACTGGTGGATTCGGTGTAGCAGCTCGTTTAGATTTCTCTCCAGAGATTCATCTCAGTCTGGTCTACTATACACCCAGAGCAACGGTCCTGTGAGAATCAGGTCTGTTCCTTAAAGTCTAGTTTAAAAAATATAACTGTGGTCCGAAGCTTGCTTCTTTAATTTTGTTCCTGAGCCACGAGGGTAATGTAGGTTTTTTCTTTTTTTTTTTTTCTGTCACAGTGTCTGTCATTCATGGTTGATCCTGATCAGTGTTGCAGAAGATCCAGAGCCAAAAACTGACCGAGATTACGATCTGTGGGAATATACTTACACATTCATTTAACCCAGGAGCAATTCAGAGTCACCAATCGACCCACGCGTTGTTTTTGGAGGTAGGATGAAACAGGAAGAACCCCGAGGAAGCCCCACGTGGACATGGAGAACATGCTAAATTTGATGTGCGCTCAGGATCGAACCCCAAACCCTGGAGCTACAGTTTGAAGCAGAGATGCTACCACCACTTCCCCTCAGCAAGATCATTTCTGACATTTTATTTACTCATGTATTCAGAATGGGTGTTCAAGTCAAACCGGGACTGGTGATGACATTTCTGGTGAATGAAAGTGGAAAATTGGTTGACATTTCATTTCAAGATTTCAAGCACAGTACGGTGACGAGGCTCTTTTGAGTCACGGTAAAACATTAGAATGAAACGTTTTACGGAAGACGATACATCCGTGAATGGACACCATGAGCCCATTGCACTCACTCCCGTGAACATTTAGCAAGTCGAAAACAGCTGATCCTTAAAAAAATCAATGAATGCTTTGCCTGTGTGAACTGTACACACAATCACTCACCAACACCACTTGGACGTTGCAGGAACTCAGGTGAGAATTATTACCACATCGCCCGTCCAGTCCTGACCTCGCTTCAAGTCATTTGTTTGGTCCATTAAAGGAGTTCCTGGGAGGCCGGCGTTTCAGACGAGAAGCAAGCGGTCCGAATATCGCTCCAGCACACTGAGAAAACTTTCTACCTTGATGGTGTCCAAGCACTAGTGAAACTCTTGGGTGAGTGCATTAGTGTAGCAGGAGATTATATAGAGTTTAAGGATTTTAGAGTTTTTCCTTCATAATTTATTTGATTCCATTACAATACAAGATAATACATAAATAAAAGTAACATTAAAATGTATTCATATTAAATCATAATTAAACAAAATATAATAAATGCATTTGATTTAAATTGAATTATGATTTAAATGAAACACGTCTACAGTATGCTGTGTAGTAAATAAGATGTTTTATTTATTTATTTATTTTTTTTAAGTGATGTTACAGGTTTCTTAAAGACCGTGTGGGCAGTTTATACAAATCCATTTGTTTCAAAATAAGAATGATTCTGATTAAATCATGAGCCTTGGTTCTTTAGCTCAAATCCCAGAACAGAGCAGCTGGATTGAGGCTCAGATTAAATACCCACAACCTTCTCCAGCACCCGTAAACTCCACCCCGTAGTGAGCGCACTAAAAACACCCAACAATCTCATGTTATGATTATTCATTACAAATAGGCGTTTATTCCAGTTTTTTTAAATCGCGCAAAGGCGACTGCGATGCAGCTCAGTGAAAACAATCAGCGTAGGAGCTGATGGAGGAGTTCCTATGTGTGCTTCAGTCTCAGAGAGAAAAAGTCATCATATCATATGCTCATTATGAGTCCCTGAATTCCTAATGTGCAGGGCCAGAGCCGGGGCCCGCGGGCCGAGCGGCGACAGGGGGAAAATCCGCGCAGATGACTTTGGGAATACAGCCGAGGTGATTTCTGTCTCCAGGAATCAGTGCAGAAGTCTCTGAGGGGTGTTCACATGGACGAAACCCTGAGCTGAGTTCCGGTCTCTCGCAGTGACCTACATACAGAGGAGCCGTACGCTCACAATCATCACTTTGGGATGAGGGTTCAATTATTTAATTATAATCATTTAGAGCTCCTCTGCTTCTACTCAGTTAGAATAATCATAATCACAGTAATAGTAATAATAATAATAAAAGGAAGAACAATAATATATTTCTGTTGTTTTAAGTACTTTTTATATGGCATGCCTTTTAGGAAAATATTCATGAGAGAACTTAATGAAAACTCTGAATATGTTGAATGAAACGTGAGAATATCGAATGGATTCTGTATATATGGATTGAAAAATATATATATTGAATGAATTCTGAATATATGGATTGAAAACTGATATATTGAATGAAAAGTCTGAATATATTGAATGAAACATGACGTCATCGAAACACAGCGCCATCTTTAGGAAGGATGAGTGAGTCGGCGAGAAACTTGGTTGCTGCAATTGTGAGAAATGACGAGATGGTGAACACATTGATGAGGGCGTGTCCGGCCCAAAGTGGTGGCACAAGCCGCACTCAGTATCAGACTACGGATGAAGAAATATATTCGCTATTTCACCGCGGAAGACCGGTGTTATGCGCTAAAATGCCCCCCTGCCACAGATTGCCCCCCCCCCTATTTAATCTCCGTCGAATATTATATTAGAACAGAAATTTCTAGGTTTATGATTTAGAAATTACAAATTAGACCAAATGGATTTGATTATAAAATAAGCATTATAAAAAATTACATGTAGTATAGGGAAAAAATATAAATTATTATTTTTTATATACAAGATGTATTTTTGATATTGCTTATTTAATAATGAAAATCATTTCGTTAAATTTTTCATCATAAATATTTATTTAGTGCAAGCATTTTTGTATTACATGACAAATCCCTGTAAAATAAATGTGCCACAAAATAAACATTATATGAGAATTTGTGTTCATGGTCTCGGCACCTGTCACGTGCCAAGGGTTAATTATAATAGTTATATCATATTTGATAACAATAAACCTATGAATTTATGTTGTAATATGTTATGTTGGCCGGACACGCCCTCATCAATGTGTTGACCATCTCGTCATTTCTCACAATTGCAGCAACCAAGTTTCTCGCCGACTCACTCGTCCTTCCTAAAGATGGCGCTGTGTTTCGATGACGTCATGTTTCATTCAATATATTCAGACTTTTCATTCAATATATCAGTTTTCAATCCATATATTCAGAATTCATTCAATATATATATTTTCAATCAATATATTCGGAATCCATTCAATATTCTCACGTTCCATTCAATATATTCAGAGTTTTCATTAAGTTCTCTCAAGAATATTTTCCTAAACGGCATGCCATAATATATATATATATAGTTTTTAACCGCACACACACACACACACATTGTGAGTTACATTAAGGTGGACACGTGACATTTGTGTTGCTGCAAACAATGAAACACAATTTTTTTTTTCTTCATCAAAATGCTTTAAACTGTTGCTGTATAAAACTTGTATAAAACTGTAAAAATCTTTAATTATTTAACCGTTTGTGTTTAGATTGTGGTTTATCCCCTCTGTTTTAACAATACGTCACACTGCTAACCAGTTAGCAAATATTTATAACCTGGAAAATTGCTGAGAAAACTATTATGTCTCATTTCTTTTTTTCTAAAATAATTAAATAGCAAGTCAGCTGGTTAAACTGGGAATGTAAGGTCCGGTGTTCCCTAGTTTTATTTTTCCAAACGCACAATAACTCTCAATTCTGTTCAAGACAAATGTGACCCATGTCAAGATACATTATACAGTGTGTTTCTTTAGACACAGGCTTCACAATTTTTTATACGCCAAACAAAACTATTCATTATCATTTGCTAATATTTTGTACTACAACCAAGATCTGCACCCGCGGCGGCTCCACCCGGGTCGGCGCCCGAGGCTTCTGCGCCACAGCACTGATCTTCCTACTCGTTGCGGCTTAGGCCTTCATTCGAGGATTCAAGGATTCTTTATTGTCACACCAGCACACTTCCATGTTATGGTACGAAATTAGGCCCCAGGTTCCGCATATATTATGCAAAAGTTAAAACGTAAACGCAAACCACTCCACTCCACCCCGACACTCCGGCGCCATCCATTTTCAGGGCTAGTTGAGTTGTTGCACACTCCTTAGCTGATTCCGACTTCCACGGCCACCGTCCTGCTGTCTATATCAACCAACACCGTTTATGAAGTCTGTTGAGCCTCGGCATAGAGTGCCTTAACACGACGTGTGGTTGATCCTGCAGCGCCACTTCTGCTTACCCCACTGTGCCCCACTGGTCGCCCTCGTTCTTGGTGGAACTTGGACAGTGGAGTGAAGATACTGTAACCGCAAATTTTTGAGCCGTTAGTGGGTTTAAAGTTAAAAACTAACCCGACGTTCTTTAAAAAGAAATGCAATAACAATAAATTAAAAAAAAAAAAAAAAAAAAGGTTTTCACACTTTACGATACATATTTCTCAGGCAAAAACAAGAAAGGGAAAGAAAGAAAACTAAATGCTTGCGGTAAAAATGCAATGAACCACCAGGACCAATTACTGTCATAATTGTGATGCATTAAAGTAAAGCCCTGTGCTTCTGCATCCATTACCGTACGCCGTGTGGGTCATTTGCTGCTTAATTGACTTGATACAAAACACAGGACGAGGAAAAGCACACAGCTCTGAGATATACTGCTGTTTATAGTTTGCTCTGGATTTCACTGGCAGGTTTGTCTAGTTTATCTAGTTCTCCCGGAATGGCCTCGGGATATGGTGCGGGATTGGTTGACAGGAGCCCGAGTTGCTGGGAAATAAACACACAAGAGCGTGGCCTTGAAGGTCAGGGCTGAATCCGTTAAAGTTCTGAAACACACACACACACACACACACACACACACACACACACACACACACACACACACACACACACACACACACACACACACACAGTGTTCACAGGGACTGCAAAGAGCCAACGTGGCATGACCGCTACATGGCAGTGCTAATGGATGGAGTGTGTGTAGCCGGAGGCTGGGGAATAAAGCTGCGATTGGAATCATCTGACCTGCATTTTAAATCTGTACTCACACACAGGTGTTCGATATATATATATATATATATATATACTGTATAGTTTTTACTCTGATACTCTTGTTCCACTCCTTGTCACCGAGATCACGAGGTCAGCCGTGTCAGTGCTCAGATTGTTTCTCCATCCTGTTTTGCGATGCTTTTCCCTTCTGAATGTCACACTTTGCCGGTTGTCATACGGTGTGAATTCTGCTGTAATAAGCACATCTCTATCCGGTGTGTCGAGCGGTACAGGCAGCGTGCTCCTCTGGGACAATCAGCAGATGGGTGATGGTGGGAGAAGTATGATGCTGTGGGGACAGGGACACAGATACGTTCCTCAAACTGACAACGAGACATCGAGGAAAATGACTCCCTGCACCATTTCACATAATAACGCGCGTGCACACACACACACACACACACACACACACACACACACACACGGTCTGTGCATTTCTATTACTTATTTCAAGTCTGCAACTTGAGAATACAGAGGATTAGGATTTGTAAATGATTTGAAAATGTATTATCTTTCCGCTCCATCAACAGACTGTGCATTGTGTAATGTAAGCGAAAGCTTCTATTTAAATGACTTCAGACGGGGGTGAAGTCAAGCAGTACTCATAAAGGTACTCGTGTACAATATGTACTGTATAGAATGTACCTGCATACAGTACCATAAGGCCACGGCTCCATCACTGAGGCCACGCCTCCTCAGCAGTAGTTTTTGGTTGTTCGGACACCGTTGCTATTACTGTAGGGTGTTTTTACAGGTTAAACTGACATCAGACCAACGCTGACTACATGAGGTAACATTGAGTGAAACAAAAAACAATATTTATTTAAATAACATGAATATATGTCATTACAAAATATATATAATTACACACATTCAGTTTCCTCCGGGTACTCCGGTTTCCTCCCACAGTCCAAAGACATGTAGGTTACTGTAGGCTAATTGGCGTTCCCAAATTGACCATAGTGTGTGTGTGTGCGTGTGTGTGCGTGTGCGTGTGTGTGCCCGTGTGTGTCCTGCGATGGATTGGCACTCTGTCCAGGGTGTACCCCACCTTGTGCCCTAACACTCCTGGGATTGGCTCCAGGCCCCCCGCGACCCTGAATACAGGATTAAGCGGTATAGATGAGTCAGAGTACCAATAGAATACTCAGAGGCCACACCTCCTCCAATTAAATAGCTAGAAGCCACACCTCCTCCACTGACACACCCAGAGGCCACACCTCCTCCAATTAAATAGCTAGAAGGCGCACCTCTTCCATTGACACACCCAGAGGCCACACCTCCTCCAATTAAATAGCTAGAAGCCACACCTCCTCTATTGACACACCCAGAGGCCACACCTCCTCCAATTAAATAGCTAGAAGCCACACCTCCTCCATTGACACACCCAGAGGCCACACCTCCTCCAATTAAATAGCTAGAAGCCACACCTCCTCCATTGACACACCCAGAGGCCACACATCCTCCAATTAAATACATACAAGACACACCTCCTCCATTGACACACCCAGAGGCCACACCTCCTCCAATTAAATAGCTAGAAGCCACACCTCCTCCATTGACACACCCAGAGGCCACACCTCCTCCAATTAAATAGCTAGAAGCCACACCTCCTCCATTGACACACCCAGAGGCCACACCTCCTCCAATTAAATAGCTAGAAGCCACACCTCCTCCATTGACACACCCAGAGGCCACACCTCCTTAAATTAAATACATACAAGACACACCTCCTCCACTGACATTCCCAGCATCTACATTTCCTAAAAGCTCACACCTCCTTCACTGACATATGTAACACCACACGTCCTCATATAGCCAGAAGCTACACCTTAACTGACATACCAGAGGCCACGCCCACTTTACTGATATTCACAGAAGCTGCACATCATTCATAGTGAACACAGTAGGGAAGGAAACCTTTTGTAAAGTCTATTCTAAAACATTCCTAAAAAGGACCTGCACTTCTATTTGGTATGTTTTGTATGTTTATGTACATGATCAAAACATTTATTTATATTTTAGGTTTCATTTCATGCATGCAGGCAGAAGACAGGTGCGTAAACGTATCTATTTTTAATTGTGTAGTACGTACATTATGCGCGTCAAACATGGAATTTGCAATTCACTGCATCTGTGAAATGTAGCAAGACATCAAACCTGTATAGCTCTCTCTCGCTCTCTCTCTCTCTGTATTTCACAAAACAACTTGCTGGAGACGGTTGGAGTGTATGTGAAGTGAAAAGAGCATATAGGCGGTGAGATGTGTGAATATTCACAGCAGGTTAAGTGCAGTGACTCAGAAGGCCCACGTCTTACAGACTGCAGAGCTTTGAGCTCTTGGTTTTTTTTTTTTTTATCTTCCTGCTTGATTCACACTCTACTTCTCTCTGTCAGGGTTTCCTCCAGGTCCCTGTAGAGCTCTTCGTGTGGTGCACTCTTCATTTTGCTGCCTAATGACTCCACGGTGAAACGGTGTGGCCGATCACACCACACGACTTCGCGACTGAGAGAGATATTGAAGGTGAAGTACGGTAGATGAGGTTCTCCTTGAAATTTCCCGGCTCCGGAAAAATGCAGAGAGGAGTCAGAGATTTTGTGTTTGTTCGTCTGTTTCAGGTGCTGGCTCAATAGATTGCTTAGGATTAAATGAATATCTACAAGCACTCTAGTTTTATTATTGATTTATTCTTTCCATTCACACTTTCTAATAAAAATGTACCAAATGTTTTGGTTTCTTTTAACTCTTGTAGAATTTCTGAATATTTCACAGTAATTGCTTAATATGACTCACACTACCTGTTAAAATTTTCCATGATTTTGTTTCTTTATTGACTGTTTTTATGTTTTTTCCTTGCATAATTATGTTTGTCACAATCGTGAGTTCACTCTTCTTCTTCATCTTATTCTTATAAGATACAGTGGAACCTTGGATTGCGAGTAACTCAGTTTATGAGTGTTCCGCAAGACGAGCAAAGCTTTTTAATACATTTTGACTTGAAAAACGAGCATGTCTTGGTTTACGAGTGCCGAGTTTTTTGACATCGACACACACACACTGACACACACACACACACACACACACACACACACACACACACCCTTTACCTTTACACCCCCCCCTCCCCGGCTTCACACAGACACACACACTCTGCTCTACACAGAAACTCTGCTCTGACACTATTCTTTTCAAAGGTAAGGTGCTGGTTCATTTGTTTTTTTGTTTTTTTTTTACTTTACAGCAGTGATTCCGTTAGTGTGTGCCAATGCGAGTGTCATTAGAGAGATTTCTTTTTTTCCCGTTAAAACAGTGTTTCCGTTGTGTGTGTGTTTGTTGTGAAACTCAAAGTCTGGTGGGGGGAGGGAGGAGGTGTTTTACTGTGTAAGACGAAGCAAGGGAAGGGGCTAATTCCACACACACACACACACACACACACACAAACACACACACACACACACACAAATACATGGTGTCTGCGCGCACAAACAAACACTTATCTGTTGGGATTTATTTTAACTTTTTTTTAAAGGTAAAGTGCAGCTTAATTTGTTTTATTTTTACTTTATATATTGTATTAATTAGTTTTCTGTATTTATTTTTGGGGGCTTTGGAACAAATTATTTGAGTTTTTATTATTTCTTATGGGAAGATTTGATTTGGTTTACGAGTGTTTTGGAATACGAGTCCACTTCCGGAATGAATTATGCTCGTAATCCAAGGTTCCACTGTATATATTTTCCTGTAGGATTTGTAGTTGTTTATTATTTGTTCATTTGTCAATAGTTCATAAGTACAATATGTCTCCATGCTTTGAGTTATGTCAATTTATCAGATTTTTCTTATGTGTAAAATTGTGTATATTTATTACCATTTATAACATGGTATATTTATTACCATGAAGTCCCTAGTGGTAGCAGAGTGTAATATCATATAAACTGACAATGCCTAGCTTGTCTATCATGTTCTGATCCATTCATCCATCCATCAACCTCTGTAGTCCAACTAGGGACCTTAGAGGCCAATGGTGACTGTCATATTTACTCCTTTTTGTATAACCGTAGTAGGACCACCAGTCAATAATCACACATGCATTCACACACTACGGACAATTTGGAAACACCAATTAGACTAATCAGCATGTCTTTGGGCTATTGGAGGAAACAGGAGTACCAGGAGAAAACCCACCAAGCACGGGCAGAACAGGCGGGAATCGAACCCTGAGAATGAAGGTACAAGGCGATAGTACTAACACATGAGCCACAGTGACTCCATCATGTACCGATATCAGTCGTTAATCAATTAAATAATAAATGAGAGCAATTAATGTTGTTTGCAAGATGGAAAATCATATAATAGGATTGATTCACTGTGCTTGGCTCAGGAAGAGAAAATGTTTAAGTACTGGTACTTCAAAATTAAAGACAGAAATCACATTTTGTTACCCACTATGAGTTGAATAATAACACGTCATACCTTCATTCTTATCACTCGTACTTCAATACATGGCGGTTCCGAAAGCAGAAGCAGAAAATATCCGAAATGCAGAATTCCTGTGCCATCAAACCACTTTGATGGCAATCTTTTTTTTTTTTGCATTTTTATTGCACCGTCCAGGAAGATTATCTTCTTAAACCTTTTTCGTTTCATGTTGTCTATAACAAGCACCATTGCGAGCACAATACATGGAGATTGTTTACCTTATATGGTGATTTGGGGGAGTCTCTTTATGCAAATCAGTGCTGCCATGCAAGAACACTATAATTTTGTGTGTATGGGATTTTATCAGCGGCCATTGTGTATTGCCGTGCATGTACATGAATAACATTTTGTTTTCTGCTGCATGCAGATGGCTGTTATACGCAAATCTATCACATCTTTTCAGCCCACTTTGACACAAAAAAAAAAAAAAAAGGGGAACCTTGTATTTTGTTCAGAACTTTTTAACAAAGAATGTCAAACATGTCTGGCACTCCTGGTATCATTTGCTCATTATTTTTTTTTTCTTCTTCTTCTTTGACTTGTCTAGAATTTCTGGAAAAGGATGGTCAAAGATGACTAGAACTCCCAGCAGCATTTGCTCCTAGTCTGTTCCAATCAAATGAATCAACCCCTCTGAAGCAAGTGTGTATAATGAAGCGGCGTATCCTAATTATCTCCACTTCTTTAATCCTTTTATTGCTATACGTTTAACGTAGGCATGGACGGCATACTTACGCCTCCATGCATGCTTTAATCGGTGGTGTAATTAGATTGCCAGGCATAGTTGTTTGGTTTTGAAAATCTCTGTACGGTTGCGTATCTGAAATAAAATAAAAGCTCTTGTTCCTTCAGAGGGTCTGCAATCATGGTGACACACACGCACACACACACACACACACACACACACACACACACACACACACACACACACACACACACACACACACAGACACACACATACAAGCTGATAGAGAGAGTACAAAGGGACTGGCTGTGAGTTCACCCCGAGCAGAGACAAGCTCTATTATAGTTCAAAGAGAATGATGAAGAATGGTTTTATATGAGCCTTGGCTCAAAGCTTTTTTTTTTTTCCATTAGGCCAGATAGCAGTGGGCTTATTAGAAAGCAGACATGTCAGCACATGGATGTGTGTTCATAACCCCCTCGGGATTAGTCCTGTGTATTATTCCACCAAAGCGTCCAAACAGCTTTCGGGTTCAGCTGGATAGAACTGGCTCCGGTCCAAATTGCGTAATTAGTTTAGAATACGTGTATTCATGCTACTTGATGAAAAAAAAAAGATGTTATTTTTTTATGTCTGATTGTAAAGCAAGACTTTCTGAATTAGGTACAGTAATCCAGTGAGCTCTGATAATCCTCTTTGCCAGGCGTATAGCGTGAAAATTAATGTGGGCAGACTGGAATTTGAGGGGAAAAAAGAGAAAGAAAACAGGAGAAGAGAGAGGGATGATATGTAGCAGATTAGGGACACACCGTAGAGGATTGTGGGAGTCGGTTATTATTATTATTATTATTATTATTATTATTATTATTATTATTATTATTATAAAGCTTCTATTTAAATGACTTCAGACGGGAGTGAAGTCAAGCAGTACTCATAACAAGACTCATGTACAATATTTACTGTATTGAATGTAATTACATAGAGTACCATAAGGCCACACCTCCATCACTGAGACCACGCCTCCTCAGCAGTAGTTCTTGGTTTTTTTGGACACCGTTGGTATTACTGTACTGTAGGGTGTTTTTACAGGTTAAAATGACTTTGATGGACTGACATCAGACCAACGGTGACTACATGAGGTAACATTGAGTGAAACAATGTTGCAAGCAAGACTTCAAAACAATATTTATTTAAATAACATGAATATATATATACATATTATGGCATGCCGTTTAGGAAAATATTCTTGAGAGAACTTAATGAAAACTCTGAATATATTGAATGAAACGTGAGAATATTGAATGGATTCCGAATATATCGATTGAAAAATATATATATTGAATGAATTCTGAATATATGGATTGCAAACTGATATATTGAATGAAAAGTCTGAATATATTGAATGAAAAGTCTGAATATATGGAATGAAAAGTCTGAATATATTGAATGAAAAGTCTGAATATATTGAATGAAAAGTCTGAATATATTGAATGAAACATGACGTCATTGAAACACAGCGCCATCTTTAGGAAGGACGAGTGAGTCGGCGAGAAACTTGGTTGCTGTAATTGTGAGAAATGAAGAGATGGTGAACACATTGATGAGGGCGTGTCCGACCCAAAGTGGTGGCACAAGCTGCACTCAGTATCAGACGACGGATGAAGAAATATATTCGCTATTTCACCGCGGAAGACCGGTGTTATGCGCTAAAATGCCCCCCTGCCACAGATTGCACCCCTACATAATCCCTATCAAATATTATATTACAACATAAATTCATAGGTTTATTGTTATCAAATATGATATAACTATTATAATTAACCCTTGGCACGTGACAGGTGCCGAGACCATGAACACAAATTCTCATATAATGTTTATTTTGTAGCACATTTATTTTACAGGGATTTGTCATGTAATACAAAATGCTTGCACTAAATAAATATTTATGATGAAAAATTTAACGAAATGATTTTCATTATTAAATAAGCAATATCAAAAATACATCTTGTATATAAAAAAATAATAATTTACATTTTTTCCCTATACTACATGTCATTTTTTATAATGCTTATTTTATAATCAAATCCATTTGGTCTAATTTGTAATTTCTAAATCATAAACCTATAAATTTCTGTTCTAATATAATATTCGACAGAATTAAATAGGGGGGGGGGCAATCTGTGCCAGGGGGGCATTTTAGCGCATAACACCGGTCTTCCGCGGTGAAATAGCGAATAAATGTCTTCATCCGTCATCTGATACTGAGTGCGGCTTGTGCCACCACTTTGGGCCGGACACGCCCTCATCAATGTGTTCACCATCTCTTCATTTCTCACAATTGCAGTAACCAAGTTTCTCGCCGACTCACTCGTCCTTCCTAAAGATGGCGCTGTGTTTCGATGACGTCATGTTTCATTCAATATATTCAGACTTTTCATTCAATATATTCAGACTTTTCATTCAATATATCAGTTTGCAATCCATATATTCAGAATTCATTCAATATATATATTTTTCAATCAATATATTCGGAATCCATTCAATATTCTCACGTTTCATTCAATATATTCAAAGTTCTCTCATGAATATTTTCCTAAACGGCATGCCATATATATATATATATATATATATATATATATATATATATATATATATATATAATAGAAATATATATAATTATCCATATTCACCCATACTGGCCACACCTCCTCCACTGATATTACCAGAGGCGACTCCTCCTCCACTGATGTTCCTAGAGGCCACACCTCCTCCATTGATATACCTCCACTGTCATACCAAGAGTCCACACCTCCTCCATTATTATTATTATACATAATATTACTTTATTATTATTATTATTATTATTATTATTATTATATTTATTATTTATTATATTGTGTATCTTTATGCTCTTCCTGATGAGGTGGGCATCCTTCCTGCATAACCCAGTGCAATACACACCGATGCATACTCATCACATGACATGCAATACACATAGGTGTAAATCACATCCCAAGATTCATATAACACACCAGCTTACTGTATATCATATCAGATTCATATAGCCCATGTAATAAACACTACTGTATATCATGTCCCATGGAGTACACAACACAACACGTTCCATTTAATACACAGCAGGGCATATTTACAGTAATGTATACTGTATGTTTATGGCATTTCTTAGACAACCCTTAGAGCATTGCTGGAAGATGCTTGGATTTGAACTTATGGTTTTCCGATCAGGAGTCTAACATCTTAATAGCTTCAACGATACATTATATTTCATGCAGTACACAATAAATTCCTCTTTTTTTAAACTTACTGTGCAACATGGAGCGCGTCATGCATTTGGTGTGTATTGCACAGGATATTATATCCTCGATATGCACTGGTGCCTATTACATATGTTCCACAGATTAAATTAATATTTTCAGAATCAGTATCAGAATCAGAGGAGTTTTATTGCCGAGTACGCTTGCACGTACAAGGAATTTGTTTTAGTGACAGCGCTTACAGAACAAAACAAATAACAAGACAAAAACAGCAGGACACAAAACAGAAAAAATTAATAATAAAAATAAGGATGGGTTTTCTGGGTTAACATCAAATGGAGTCGGGTGTGAGATTACTTACAAATAAGTTAAATAAATATCTGTAGTATTGCACAGTACATTGCACAGTGGTGTTGCACACAATATTTTACTGCAACAGGCTGCAAAGGGCCTAAAGATACAGTTTAACAATTGATTGTTTCCTGTATGTACCAACCTCAGCAGCGACCTCATCTCAGCTTCTCATCTGTTCCAACCACTCAGCGTTCAGCATCATCAGTATACTAATCACTGATCATCTGTCATCATCTGCACCCGTTTCTCACTGGTTCATGCCTTAATTTAGATGTTTTTATGCTTGAATGATTCCTCGGTCACTGTGTGACTTACGAACAAAACATATTCCTCTCAAATGGTTCAGGTACAGGGACTGGAGTGAACATGACGAAAGACAAAAACTTGCCAAAAAGTGAGAGCTGAAAAAGTCCTTGAGGAATCCTGGAAAACTATTCCTCAAGACCACAGTAAAAAAAAAAAATAAAAAAAAAACACACAAACAACAACGACAAAAAAACCTTAACCTTTATTTTTTTTTAATAATAAAGAAATCAAACATAAACAAACATACTTAACTTGAAAACAAACCAAACAGAAGCCTATACAAAACAAAACAAAACAAAACAAAACAAAACAATGAGCTAAGCTAAACTGGCACGAAATTAAACAAACAGCTAACCAGCATGTAACAAGTTTAATTCAACAGATGCCAGACAAAAGCAGAACTTAAACAGGCTATTTATAATCCAACTAATGAGCGACCTCTGTTCAGGTGCGTGCTCCGATCACCTGACCGAGGTGCATTCTGGGCAACGTAGTTTAACTTAACCAAAACTACAACAAAAACACAAAAGAGTCTCTGTGCGCCAGGCGCCCTCTAGGGGTTAACCCTGACAGAGGTCAATACTTTTGCACAGTTATTGTGCAGTCATTGTGTAGCCACTTCAAGGGAGAACAAAGCAGAAGAGTCGAGGGACCCAGATCCACCTCATTATCAGTTTAGGAATATGTGAAAGTTTCCATAGTGACATTAGGCTATGAGGAGTTTGGTTATATTTGGGGAAATATAAAACAATACTGGAAAGAAAAAAAAAAAATCTCACATACTAGAATCAGCAAAAATAATAACTGCCTGGAGGTGGAATAAAGTGAGAGTCCAATTAGGATCAGGCATAGAGTGACGTAGCTGAGGTGGAGGAACATTCAGAGCCAGAAATCACATACCATACTGACGCATGATTTGTGATTTGATTCTTTGATTTTTTATTTATTTTTTTTTCCAAAGTGCTGCTTCAGAAGTTCTGGTTTATGGTGTACACCTTCCTCTTGAATCTTTTCTTTTTTTTTTTTTTTCCTTCAGGGAAAGGGAATAAGTCCAGTGATGGAGTGGCGTCATCTACCAGGTGGACTTTCACCTCCACTCGGACCAGCTTGTTTTATTTTCCGAGCAAACACCACTCCGTGATTTAGCCAAAGCAACTGAGTCAGCCTGCAATACAGGGAACGTTCGGGACACCAATAATTTTAGACGTGTGAACCAAACCTGTGCTGAAATGTCCCTGATTCAGGCACAACCAGGACAAATGACTACAGTACCTGACGAATCAAACCTGATCCTGATTCTTCTCAAGGTCTAAAGCCCTGCTTTTCTTTTTCAATGAAATGGCATCAGTGGCATCAGCAGAGGGACAGTTGATTTTTCATCACATTTGCATTCCTAAACCCTCTGTCATGTCCTCTGACTGAAACGTACCAGTCAAGGAATCTTTTTTTTCCTTCCTTTCCTAATCAGGAAAGACATGAGTGGATGTATTCTCTTGACAGCGACCAGGCACAAGACCATGCTGCATGCAGATTGAGCAGGTCAGATGACTGAGATTGTATAAAGCTCATTAATGCAGCGGAAGGTATTCAAATTTATGGAGGCGCGAACGTCCAGGGGAGATAAGGAACAATGCTACAGAATACCAATTAAGCACTTTTAATGATGGCAGGAAACAGGAAACCTGTATAATACCCAGAGCTCACCAGTGATTGATCTAGCTGTGTGTGTGTGTGTTTTTTTTTTTTCCACCATTCAGGAAAGAAATGTTGTCCTTAAATTGAACTGACAGCCTGTCAGAATTGTCCTCCACATTTTTCTATTTTTTTCTATTTTTTTTTTATATGAAACAGTAAAGTTTTATTCGTGCTGTGTTTCATTCAAGGCCCTTGTGAATGTGGACTAACTGCACACTTTCTGTACAATGTCAAACATCTTATAGCTATACTTCTACATTCACGCTCTCCAGATATGAGCTGAACAATTCATGACGCTGCATCCTGTCATGTTGAGATGTACAGTGTCAGTGCTAACTTCAGTTACCTGATGATCTCATTAGCGTTTGATGCTCCAGTCTGTCCCTCCATGCTTTTTTTTTTTTTTTTGCACTTTATTACATCCAGATGTACAAGACTCTCATTGAGCAATTAGAGTCAAACTCTCCCAAAGGACTGCACTGTCTCCGGACAACATGAACAATTGGGACGATCCTAGAGCAAGCGTGCTAGTGAAAAACTCGCTAACGTACAATTTCCTCCTCACTGTAATGGTTTTCCTTTCTTTGAAATTTCCTTTCTTCCTTCATCCCCTCTTTCTGTTTTTTTTATTGTTTTTTTTTTTTTAGTTTGATCTGATAATGGTCATCTGACAACTGTGTTTTTTGACAACCAAAAGTATAAATTTATAAAAAAGGAAAGGAAAAAAAATGAACTAAAATACTGTAGTAGGCGTATTTGCATAATATTTAACATTTCTTTCTTTAAAATGTAACGAATTAATTAGTAGTTTAAATGAAAACTTAGTTTTGTTTTCCTTTTTTAATCTCTTATTCCCACTCTAACTTCATTAGAGTGGGAATAAATAAATAAATAAATAAATAAATTAATTAATTAAAATAAATAAATAAATAAATAAATAAATAAATAAATAAATAAATAAATGAATGTAAGAAAATGTCAAAGAATTTTTAGGGTTTTTGTCTTCCACTCAATTTCAAATAAATATTTTCTTTCTTTTTTTTCCTTTTTCTTTTGATTCTCTCTTCTTCATTGTTGGAAGCCCCTGCATTTTTCTTCCTTTATTATTATTATTATTATTCAGTTCAATTTCACATTCAATTTCATCTACTTGCACATATAGAATATATACATAAATCTCCTTTTTTCTCCCTACTTTTTCACATTTATTTTATGATTATTTTTAATGTAAAACTGTTCTGTTAATGTAAAAAAAAAAAAAAAAAAAAAAAATCAGCTTTTCTCCCCCCTCGGGTTTTTAATCTTTGTTTTTAATCCCCTCATCCCCCGCCCCTTGAAAGTGGCTTTTATAGCATTAAAAAAAAAAAGTTACATATTGCTAACAAAGTCCTTTGTCTGAACTCGCACTGAAGGGGAAAAAAAGCAAGCAAAGAAATAATGACTCCGGTAGTTCTCAGAGGATAATGGATTCATTAATGGCGCCTGGATGACAAATGTATCTATTAAGCTTGTTTTAAATGAAATAAAAAATGAGACAAAAATTCACATTACACATATGATCCTTCAGGAGGCTAATAGCTGTACAATTGTGCTGTGAATCTATAAAAGCTTTATGAAGCATAAATTCCCATGTCTTCCAAACAACCTTGAAACACTTTAAATATTCCAATATTCCGGACGAGGACCGCGAATCTAAATAATCACCGTGCTGGTTTTCTCCCTAAATGCAGGAATATTGATATTAGGCCCCAGGCGCGGTCGTCCACCAATCTCGACCCATAAGGCGATATATCACGTCATCCGGAAGAGCGAGTTAAAATGCAGCTGGAGCAAAGCTTTTGTTTTGCGGAATTTATGAGCGTCATTACAAAAGCAGCAGCAGCAGAGATAAAACGCTGCCTGAGCGCGAGAATAGTGCTGAGAGCTGGGGATTGAGGCTGCACGAATCATCCATTTCATCTCACACCATGCAAATCGATGAAGGCCGGCTCTGAGGCACAACACTGCCGGCCAATCAGCGAGCGGCACGCTCACGTCTCAGAGTAGCCCAGGTGCAATTATTCTTTCTTCTTGATTTAATCAGGTTTTGATTTAGATGACAAATGGGAGGGGAAGAGATATTTAATCCCATTTAATGTGATGTAATTTAATAGAACCTACCATATTATAATGTAATATAAAAATGTCTATAGTTGTCTTGTAGGTTTTCTGCAAAAAGGTTTGACACTTCCATTTGTCCACTTTATATGGAAGGAGTCACCGGTGCCAGTGCTTTAAAACAGCTCGAAATGTAGGCTTTCAGACATGAAGGAATTTTTAGTCGTTTCTTGGCCATGAGACTAGCTGTAACTTCTTCAATGTCCAATGAAAGAATTAGCAATTATAACATAAGTAAGAAATAAAATAATAATAAAAATTAAACATGCTGTTATAGGAAAGTAATCAACTTCAGGGTGGTTACAGTAACTCTGCTTCATCACACCTCCCTGTCCCAATTATTTTCCTGTAACAACAACAACAACAAAAATCAAAACATCTCTTTATTCCTTACGTAAAGTATCAATATCAATTGAAACATTGAAATATACATTAATGGAGCGAAAAAGGAATGAGACGATGTACGGTGATGTACTGACTGCTGAACTCCAGGAGGTAGCAGCTGAACTGAAAATAGAAAACGGATGGTGCTGCATGGTTATTTATTATTAAAAGACCATTCTACTGAAACACACTGTCTCCTCAGAGAACACCTACAGATATGGCCAGGAAAAAATGCGCTGATGGATTGAGCAGAACAATGCGCTACCTGTGTGACAGGCTGAGAGAGAAAAGAGGATTCGAAAGGAAGGATGGCTCTCTTTAATACACTACGTGTCCTAGCCACATGGGACACACCGGGGCTGAAGAGTGCAGACTTGCTTCAGTATTTAGGACGTCTGGGCTTTCGAGGAATTCCCATCGGAAATCTTTAGTGCGATTTGAAGGGGTATTAAATGGTCAGCTGACCCGTGCAGAATACTGTATGCAACGTTAATGGGAGTACACAGTCTATTATTGTCTATATGATAAGCCATAATATTAAAACCACCTACCTTATATTGTGAAACACACTTGTGCCAGTAAATCAGCTGCTTTAACATCAGTATAACAAAGACCTCTGAATGTGTGTGTGTGTGGGATCTGGCACAAGGACATTATCAGCTGATCCTTTAAGTTTGGTTAAATCTTTATTTGTCGCATCTACATTACTGCATATATGGAAATCTTTATTCTTCACATATCCCAGCCTCGGGTCAGAGCGCAGGTTCAGCCGTTATACGGTGCCCCTAGAGCAGACAGCCTTAAGGGCCTTGCTCAAGGGCCCAACAACAGCAACCTAGTGGAGCTGGGGCTCGGACCACTTCAGTTCTTCAGATCAGTAACTCACAGCCTTAACATACTGAGACACTATACGTTCTGTAAGTTGTGAGATGGGGGATCTGTGGATTAGAATTGTTTTTCCAGCATGTTACACAGATGCTTGATCAGAGTCAACGCCTTGATCTCCAGTGTGTCAGGGCACATGATCCTGCTGAAAGAGACCACTGCTGTCAAGGAACACCATTTCCACGCAGGGGTTTAATTTGGTCTGCTGCAATGTTTAGGTAGGTGTTACAGGTCAGAGTAACATCCACATGAGTGGCAGGACCCAAGGTTTCCCAGCAGAACATTACCCAGAGCATCACCTCCTCTGACTCGCCTTATTCCTGTAGTGCATCGTGGTGCCACCTTTTCCCCAGGGAAGCAACACACACATGGACATCCACATGATGTAACAGACCAGGCTACCTTCTTTCATTGGTTGGTGGTCCAGTTCTGATGCTTACCTGCCCATTGTAGGAGCTTTCAAATGGTAGACATGTGTCAGCACTATACACAACAAACTGCGGCGCACTGTGTTTGACACCTTTCCATCAGAGCCAGCATCGACTTTGTCAGCGGTTTGTGCTACAGTGGCAGTTCTATTGGATCAGACCAGACAGACCAGAACAGACAGACTCATGCACATCAGTGTGCCTTGGCCGCTCATGACACTGTCACCAGTTCACAAGTAGTTTGACTGCAAAATCAGATGAATTCTTTAATCCTTAGTCTAGTCTTTTTGACAAAAAGGAGGTTGTTCAAAAGAAGCAAAAAGCATTACAAACTGATAGAGAATATTTTGTGCATGTTTTCTTTGAGGCACAAGAAAGTTAAAAATCACAAATGGAAAAATATTATGTAGATTTTTTTGGTTATATCAGTGTGACACTAGACTGTTGTCACAACAGAGAAATCATCCTGTAGTTTTTATTTTTTATTTTTATGGCAGGGTTAATGTGCAATTTGGCATTACTAATATGATCATTGAGTTTGAATAATATAATAATAATACGTTTCTGTAAGTGTACTGTAAGTTTCACTTTGGTGGTTGACAACAGCATTATAACAGAAGTCCATGACTGATGGGGAAAATGAGTAGCAGTAACAGACTCTACACCTCTTTTTTTTTTGTCTTCAACATTCTCCAAATGTCCATTAATGGCATTTAGTTTATTCACAGCAGTCACTCTTTCGCCCTGCTGATATTTTCGGCCACTGATAAAGTAAAAGAAAGAACCCGTGCACTTGGCTCCTTACGGATATGTTGTGTTTTGCTATGAAATGCAGTTGTTCATGATCGTGTAAGCTCAGGTCTTCTAAATAAGACACGCAGCAGCTTTAAAAATTAAAAGGCGTTTTAAAGAAACCGTATGTGAGTGGGAAGGAATTTACCAGAATGAGGAAAAGTCTGAAAAAATAGCATTTATTGCATTTTGTGGTCAATTCCTGTAAATCACTGATGATTTCCCATGAAACCACTTTTTCAAGACTGACATGAAGGCAACATGGTGTGAACCATTAACTTTTTCGGATAACCCATGGACTCACAATGCCTCTTTTTTAATCAAAATGTTTATTCCACAGAAGTTGTGTAGAATTTGCTCCTTTAAATCTGTTGAGATATTATATATATATATATATATACCTTTAGCAAAGTTTATTTCATAGAATATTCCTGTATCCCAGCTTAAGAGGAATGAGAATAAGAAATTTGTTCCTGACAAACAAATTGCAGTTACTGAAAAGGAATGAATGAATGTACAAATGTGTGTGGGTGCCAACAACATTACTTTGTTATCTTCATACGTAAATCGACTATGACAGTTATTACTGGCGTTAAAATATTTCCATTCTGAAATCAATTGTGACAAAAATGACAGTTGAAACACTGTGAATTGAAAGCACTAATATAAAAACAGATTTATACATTGCAAGTCTTTCATAACTGCTTATCTTTTATTTTCCTTTATTTCACACTTAATCTCACAGATCAAACTAAATTTGAGACGAACCCAGAGCAGTACTCAGGCTGAGCATGATTAATTGAGACGAATTGGCTTCATTGGACTGCATTAAGCTCGTGTCCTTCTGCAAAGCTGCAATAATTCTCAGTGACAGTAAATAACCATGCCAGGTCCTAAATAAATAATAATAAATCATTTGATATGGGGCCAGAAATACTGTACATTTTGTAACTGATGCTTACATCAGTACTTGTCACCTCTATCTTGTTAGCAGACTTATTATAAATAGCATATATGCTTCCTTATTTTAGTTCCTTCTGGAGTGAAATTTTACCTCTTAAACCTACATATGTTTAAGCAAGGGTTAATTCCCAACAATTAAACCCCAGGATATGAAGAAATAATGTGGGGAAATGGGCGGAGCCATCGGTGGTAGTGATGGGATACTTGATTCAATTTCTTGAGTCAATTCAATGAATCAAATGTCTTGAGTTCTGGTTGGGGGTGGGGTTATCCTAGATAAAAGATAAAAATCCTATCAAGACAGAAAAGATTTATCATAGGATAATGGTTAATCAGAAGAACTTTTGATTACTTTGCAAATGTTTCCGTCTAAGTGGATGAGGCACCGTGGGCCTAACAGTCTGTTTTTTTTTTTTTTAAGTTTTCATTTTCACCTGTCTATATTATGCATTCAGAAAGACACAGTTTAACAGTTTAACTTTGGTGAAAATATATTTTCATGTCTGCTCTAGTCATTTCTGCTCCATTATTGGCGCTAATGTTCCCTGCCGAGGCACTTTCGCCCACAAGTCATTAATTTTAGGTGAGCAGAGAGAGGTTTCATATCATCCCTAGAATATTGTAAAATAATTGGCTGTTTCTTGGCCTCGGTATCAAAAAGCAGCCATTGTTTCTAAGCATATTTAAATTGACCCAGGGTTCTTGAAGAACTTGGAAGTAAGTAATTTCATTTAAGCCCAGGATTGAAGCCACATTTCTTTGTTCTCTTGTGAGCCATATTAACCTTAAAACCTGAAAAGATACCATCGAGACCAAATCATTCTCTGTAACATTTTCTCATTTGTGCTGGTTTAAAATATGAAGTGTTTTTTTTTTTCCCCTCTAATATCAATTCAATTCAGTTTTATTTATATTGCAATTTTAACAATGGTCATTGATGCAAAGCAAAGCAGCTTTACACTCACTCACTCACTCACTCATCGTCTATACTGCATTATGCTGTATTCAGGGTCGAGCGGCCTGGAGCCTATCCCAGGAGATTTAGGCCATGAGGCAGTGTACACCTTGGACAGGGTGGGTAATCCATTGCAGGGCACACACAGACACACTAGAGGTAGTTTGGGAACACCGCTAAACCTAATCTGCAGATCTTTGGACTATGGGAGGAAACCGGAGTATCCAGAGGAAGCCCAACAAGCACGAGGAGAACATCCAAACTCCATGCTCACAGAGACAGGAATCAACTCTGGCCGGCAATTGAACCTGGACCCTGGAGATGCAAGGCGACAGTGCTAACCACTACACCACCGTGCCACTGCGGCTTTACAGAATTAAAAACGAGTTCCCTCGGCCACCGCGAACATCCAGAGCGCAGTGTGGACAGATGAACTCATTATTGGCACCAAAACCCCTAGCAAACAGGACATCTTCCATAAACTGCGTCTGAGGAAGACTCACCACAAACAGTGTTTACCAGCCTGCTGGGTATCAGGCAGGCATAATGAACTGCAGCAACCTTCCCAGAACCAGCAGAATGGAGAACAGTATCTAGCTGCAGGCCATCAGGACTCTAAACTAACTTTAATCCAGTCACTGTCTGTTCTCTGTCACAGAACCATCAGCTCAAGGACACTCATGGACATTTTCTTCACATGCCTCTGTCAGGTTTTTTATTTTATTTTTATTTTTATGTTACACTATGTTAGGGGCATTTTTCTGTTTACACACTTTATTACTTTTGCTGCCAATAGGATTAAGTCTCGTCTCCGTGGAATGTAATGAAAGTTTAATGAAATGTATTTATTTTACACCACACTACGGTACTGTAGCCAATGCATGTGAAATTTTTGTTAGCTATAATGCTGCCCTGAACTACCCATTCACCTGCTTATGCTACCCATGTATAAGGAGCACTGCTCAACACGAGATCGACTCACAACTAAACACTATCCATGGGGAAGTCTACTATGGCATTTCCTAAGGTTTACTATTTCCATGTTATAGTACTTCAGACATTACCATAGTAGACTCAATAGGACTTTATAAAGTATGAAGTAGGTATTATGGCACTTTAGTGGGTACTGTGGTGATACTATAATGTATTCCCATACTTTGGTGAGTACCATGCTACTTACTGGGCATCGCAGTGGCTAAGTTCAAAGTTCAGCCACTATTTTATATAGTGTGTTTCAAAATACAGCAAGGTAATTGATCAATGTTACATATAGCAGGGAAAATAATTATTTGATTCCCCTGTAGATTTCGTAAGTTACAAACAAGGGTCTTTTAAAGGGTGGAATACGTATTTGATTCCTTACCAACACAACAATAATTCTGGCTCCCACAACCTGGTTATGTGCTCATGTGGTACACAGCACCTTATTATACAGTGCAGTATGTAGAAACGGCACCTGTCCACAAAATCTCGATCTTCCATTCAAATCCCACCATCACCATAGACAAGACCAAAGGGATGTCAAAGGACATCAGGGACAAGATTGTAGACCTGCACAACGCTGGAATGAGCTACAAGACCATCAGCAAGGAGCTTGGTGAGAAGGAAACAACTGTTGATGCAATTATTCCCAAATAGAAGAAATAGGAAGAGACTTCGGACTGAACCTCCATGCAAGATTTCACTTCATGTGTCTAAAGTTTTCCAGTGTATATAGAAGGATTGGGAGAGGAAAATTTTAGCTCTTTGGTATTAACTTGACTTGCCATTTTTGAAGTAAGAAAAATGCTGACTATATCCCTAACAAGACCATCCCTACCGTCAAGCATGGTGGTGGAAACATCATGCTTTGGGGCTGTTTTGCTGCTACAGTTGCTGGTCTACTTTGTCATATGGAGAGACTAATGGACAGAGCCATGTATTGTAAATTTTGGATGAGAACCTCCTGAAGATGTGTCATGAATGGGTCTTCCAGCATGACGATGATCCAAAACAGAGAAGAAGAACTAACCAATCTCCAGACCTTAATCCTAAAGAAAATTCATGAAGGGAGCTGATCCTTGAAGTTGCCAGTGATGGGCAAGAAACCTTAAAGATTTAGAGAAGATCTGTAAAGAAAAGAGGACAACAGTCCCTCCTGAGCTGTGTGCAAGCGTCTTACCTCTACCGTGCTTGCCAAAAAGGGTTTCTCCATGTACCAAGTAAGATTTTTTGCATGGTGATCAAATACTTATTTTACTAGATGAAATGCAAATAAAATTATAACCTTTATATCATGTGCTTTTTTTCTGTTTCTTTGGTTGATATAGGATCATATAATTACAGTATTTCTCCCACTGTTCATACAATACTACCATAGTACATTACATAGTGTATGGAAGCAAATTAGCATCATAATTACTTATATTATTATATCAGCCTTTTCCAGACAGCATGTTTCAGCTACTTCCAAAGATGCTCAATAGGATTGAGGTCAGGGCTCATAGAAGGCCACTTTAGAATAGTCCGATGTTTTCCTCTTAGCCATTCTTGGGTGTTTTTAGCTGTGTGTTTTGGGTCATTGTCCTGTTGCAAGACCCATGACCTGCGACTGAGAGCCAGCTTTCTGACACTGGCCAGCACATTTCTCTCTAGAATCCCTTGATAGTCTTGAGATTTCATTGTACCCTGCACAGATTCAAGACACCCTGTGCCAGATGCAGCAAAGCAGCCCCAGAACATAACAGAGCCTCCTCCATGTTTCACAGTAGGGACAGTGTTCTTTTCTTCATATGCTTCATTTTTCCGTCTGTGAACATAGAGCTGATGTGCCTTGGCAAAAAGTTCCATTTTTGTCTCATCTGTCCATAGGACATTCTCCCAGAAGCTTTGTGGCTTGTCAACATGTAGTTTGGCATATTCCAGTCTGGCTTTTTTATGATTTGTTTTCAACAATGGTGTCCTCCTTGGTCGTCTCCCATGTAGTCCACTTTGGCTGAAACAACGACGGATGGTGCGATCTGACACTGATGTTCCTTGAGCATGAAGTTCACCTTGGATCTCTTTAGAAGTCTTTCTGGGCTCTTTTGTTACCATTGGGATTATCCGTCTCTTTGATTTGTCATGAATTTTCCTCGTGCGGCCACGTCCAGGGAGGTTGGCTACAGTCCCATGGATCTTAAATTTCTGAATAATATGTGCAACTGTAGTCACAGGAACATCTAGCTGCTTGGAAATGGTCTTACAGCCTTTACCTTTAACATGCTTGTCTATAATTTTCTTTCGAATCTCCTGAGACAACTCTTTCCTTCGCTTCCTCTGGTCCATGTTGAGTGTGGTACATACCATGTCACCAAACAACACAGTGACGACCTGGAGCCCTATATATAGGCCCACTGACTCATTACAAGATTGTAGACACCTGTGATGCTAATTAGTGGACAGACCTTGAATTGACATGTCCCTTTGGTCACATTATTTTCAGTATTTTCTAGGGGTACCATCATTTTTGTCCAGGCCTGTTCCATGAGTTTATTTTTTTTAAATAATTCCGTTGAAGCATGGTTGAAAAGCAATGTCTGACTTTCATTGGTTAACATTCACAGAATTTTTTTAAATTATTACTTTTGTCAGATTAAAGTTATTTATATGACCATTGTGAGTTTTTCTTTCATTGACCGAAGGGTACCAACAATTTTGTCCACGTGTGTATTTTAGACCCCAAGTTCATTAGTATCATGCTATGATGCCATGTTGGAACTTTCTTCCATAATGTAGACCATGTACGATAATGTGTAAAATAAGTACCATCGGACTTTATACCATCGGTTTTATACCCCTCCTTTTCTTCTCTCCCTTAAATCCTTTGATGTACACTTTTCGGTAAACATCAGTAGCACACTTGATCCTTGGAACAGGTGTTTCAAAGTATCATTCTAACTGAATTTTGTTTTTTTTTTTTTTTTTTTTTTAACAATGATACGTGGCATAAGCCTGGTGTGTGTTCTGGAGGCATGTTTTGATTGATGATCAAAGTAAAGTAGATCTCAAACTGTAAAAAAAAAAAAAAAAAAATCTAAATAAGGAAGTACAATATTTTAATTTCCCAAACATAAGCTAAGCCATTTTAAATATAAAATCCAGCAAAAGTTAATTGTTAACTGCACACAACAGCAACAAAACTAGCTAGGAAAGTCCCCGTACTGTACGTACACAGGAACTTGCAAAACACGCCGTCAGGAATGTGCCAGACCAAATGGTGGTGATACTGTATCATTGTAATAATAAAGCCATATTACCCAAACAAAAGCAAAAAGTTCATGTAGGGAACATAGTGACCTAAAACATAGTTGTTATGAAAAACATCCATTTGTGTAAGGTCTAAACTGATCATTCTTAACACTAACACCACCACCAGGTGAATTGAATAACATCGATTATCCATGATACAGTACATCAGTAAACTGGTGCCAAACAGTCACCCAAGGCCCTTTCATGCCCGCGGGGACCACAGGCCAGAAGCCATCAACACAGCACACCCCCACACAAGGTACCAGACAAAACAGCACACCTGCAGAGCCACGCCTGAATTGGCCAGAGCTGCCCCAATTGCACAAGGGGAACGAGAAACCTAGGAAGTTATAACAGTAAGGGATTTAGTAAGGGCTAGCTAAGTTTAAAGAATGCGTGCCACTATTAACATCTACAAATAACAAATCTATTTACACAAAAGAAATATGCATTGCTATATGATATGCTTCATAGACCTGCAAATGCTTCACATGTCTCGCATGATAATACAGGACCACTTAGGTTATACAGGTGACGCCGGGTCGGTGATGTTTTGGGTGGACACATGAAGAACTGCAGGACGTGTTGAGAACAGAACCAACTAGACACATGTTGAAGATGTCTTAAGGAACTTTACAGCCATAAAAATGTCAACACCCCAGACATCTTCAGGACTAATTAGCGAAAGTCCTCATGCTAAAGTTGTCCTTAGGGCATCGTCACTGAGTAGTTGCTAATACCTGAAGATGACCGAAAGACCTCTTAAGGAGTCTTGAGTTTTAAAGACCTTCTACAGACAACCTCAGGGCTAGTCTGCCTTCCCACTGAGCAAGATCTGCATCAATGAGTACCAAAGAAAAAAAAAAAAAAGAAGAAGAAGAAGAAGAAGAAGAAGAAGAAGAAGAAGAAGAAAAGAAACCCTAACTCGGCTTGTATACAGTTAGAAAATGGTACTGGTTAATGTCTTGTTATAATCTAAGGCGCGTGTGTCGAGTGTGTGCTAGCTCAAGCTGCTCAAATTGGAAAATGCAGTCCATTTCCATAGAGAGAAATCCTGAAGTCTGAGAGAAGAAAGAGCTCAAGAAATGACAAATCGAGGTTGTGCACCTTTTACCGTGCAGCATCACAAACAGTCTGCGTGACTGCACATGGGCTGTAGGCAAGCAGGAAACCGCTCCATATGTTTAAAGAAAACCATGTATGGCAGAAACGTCAGCTTAACACTCAGTTAACCTCGAGTCAGGCTTGATCAAACTGCTGTTTGATGCTTTTCTTCCCCTGTATTCATCCATGAACTTTAATCATCTCAGAATCAAAACCGTGATCATTTAGTGCTTTTGATTCTTTTTTTTTCTTTTTTTTTTTTAAAAAAAAAAAAAAAGGTCGATTGACCTCATTTACCATCTTATCGCTGTTAAGATGATGGCCAATCCGAGGAAGGATTATCACCGTATTCTCTGTGGCCGTAAATCTCAAACCTGCTCTCGGCTGCTTAAATACGGATTTAGGGAATGTGAACGTTCTGGAACAAATGGATATCAAACCTAGAGAATGTGACTGTCTTGGGCTTTTTTTTTTTAATTCTCACATGGTACTTTTTTAAAAATAGATTTTCTTTCAAATAATAATAATAATAATAATAATAATAATAATAATAATAAAACATATGCTCTTTTTGCAGTAGGACTACGACAGTTCAAATGCTGCCATTAAACGTTGTTTGTGGTAGAACCTCAGACCTCGCTGATACTGCTTAGATTATTCAGGTTAGGTTTTCACCCAGTGAAACACAGGGAGGACTGCAGGACCTGTTTAGAACAGTACCAGAACTAAAACTAGAGACTTGTCGTTGAAGACATCTTAAGGACCCACGCAGTTGTACACTGCAGCAAGACAAGAAAGCAGGAAGTGAACACTGTGAAGTGATTTGGGTTCTTCGCAATCCAGAATGTTTTCCCTACTTTTTCTGTCAATTTGAAATGGTCGTGTTTTGTGAACTGTTGTGTTTCAGGAAATGCTTTTAAGTTTTTGTTGAAATATGTTAGTTTTGTGAAATTATTAATATGGTTGTGTTTTGTGCAGTGGCGGCTGGTGCAAATAAATCTTTTAATCCTCGCCTGTAAATTGCCATTTATCAGGTGATTGCGATCATCATTACTACTAGTATAAAATAAATTCATCCAGTCAGCAGCTCCGCTCGCCGTAAGAAGTGCTGGAAGAGACAGAGACTCGTTGAGAACGGTCCAATCACATGAGCCCAGATATTTAAAAACAATATTGATTCACTAAGAACAAAAGTGGGCGGGTTCAGGGTGCACAGAGCTCCGCCCCAAGTATGATTTCTAAAAGATCCAATCAGCGCTCAGCCTCAGGTCACATGCTTTTCAAAAATGTACGCGCTACATAGACACTCGTTTGTCCGGCGCCCCGCGTACACCAACACAAATGAACGTCATACAGGTTAGAGTTTTTATTTTATTTTTTTATTTTTTTTGCAAATAAATTATATTAAGAAATACAGCGGAATATTGTGAGTATTAAAAAATAAATTAATAATAAAAAAATATATTATTATGTTAAATAATGACATTTTAAGGTAGCATTCGGGGGGGCGGCGGCGCCACTGGTTTTGAAAAATGCTTCACCAAATGTGGTTGTGTTTTGTGAAATGTTTTTTGGTTTTTATTTAATTCTGTGTTTTGGAATTTTTTATTTTGTGTGTTTTGTTTAAATGTCTTTGTTTAGGGATGTTGCGTGTGTGTGTGTGTGTGTGTGTGTGTGTGTGTGTGTGTGTATGCTTAAGGAAATTGTTTTTGTGAAATACTATTATGTTTTGTACGTAAGGGCCACAGTAAAGACATGATTGGTTTAAACTGGTTTGGTTTAAGTCTTAAATTAAGATCATGCCTGAAGGGTTTGAGATCACAGTACTGAAGAAAAGTCTGGAGCAGAACTGATAAACATAACTTCCTTTACAATTCTGGTTTATAAAGTTATAGCAGCTTCACATGATTCAGTATTTAGCTGAAAGAATCACATCAGTCAAGAGACGAGCTACAGGACTAAAGACTCCTGAGAATAGGGCGGGTTTTCAGAGCTTTCCATATAAACCTTCGCTTTATTCACTCTCTCTGGTCTGCCTAACAAAACAATCAGATAACATGAATCTTACTTTGAGTACGTAGAGGGTTTTTTTTATAAAATCAGTCAAAAAAATAAATAAATCAGTCAAAAAAGAAAGAAAGAAAGAAAGAAAGAAAAGAAAGATTTATTTCTTTTTTTCCCAGTTTAAGAGGAAAATGTCAAGAACCCTCTGGTTTGAATGGATTGTTGTGGTGCTGAAAATCATTTCTGGATATATGTTTGAAGTGTTCTTGAGGACCTCTCGCAATTTATACCACAAAAGAAAGACTTTTTTGCTCGGACAAAAGCCGAAAGAAGGTGAGGAGGCGTTGAGGGACTGATGGGATGAGACGAGTCTGCTAGGAAGCTGGCAGAGGTGAACTCAAGCTCCCTGAAGATCAGCGCGACTGACGTTAAATCTCTGACCTGGATCGCACTTCAGTTAGCCCCAAAGCAAATGAGACCGAGCCCTTGTCATAAATGTTTCTGTAATCCTGTCTATATTTTGAGGCGTCTGTGAAAACCTGTTTCGGAACACCGGCGTTGTGGGAGAATCGGATCCACGTTGCCTGGCAGTTAGTTTCAGGATATCGCGTCACATGTGCCAGGTATGATGGATTGCCTTCGCCGGACCGTCTTATAGATACAGGGGTTATGTACAGGCATTCTTGATACATATTCAGCATTAAAGAAGATGGATTCTTCTTGCAGCAGCTGAATAATGATCACGGTGATGATGGAGGCATTACCTGCCATATGCTCCTCACCTTCAGCGTGCTACAGCGATTAGCCACAGTCTCAGGATTCAAGGTTACACTATCATAGCCAGAAGAGGAAGAGCACACTTCTACTGTAGCTTTACATACAGTATATCTGTGAGGAAGTCCACATTGAATTGCCACACCCTACTGGTACAAGTCATCACTGTAAAACCAGCAGCTAAGCCACATGACAAGCGGCATTGCTGTTCTGAATTGACATTGTGCCCCCTTCGCTCCGTCTTACGGATATTAGACTTATCTTAGATTGGACTTATGTCCAGTAGAGTTTCTTTCGGACATGCATAAATGAAATCTGACCAAGGGGATTAGAGTTTCCTCGGTGAGTTAGAATCATAAAACAAGCTCACATTGTGAAGTGTAATGCTAACGTTATATGTTTTTATATGTTCAGATTGATTTTTTCCCCCTCATTTTCTAACAAATGACTTCGATTTAGATGATTTGCCAACCAGTGTTGGGTGTAATGCGTTACTTTGTAACGCGTTAGAGGACTCGGATTACTTTTTTGATGTAACGAGTAATCTAACGCGTTCGCTCCGCCATTCAAGTACTCAGTTACTTAATTACTTTTTCAAAACTGTAATCCGTTATTCAGACAATTTATGCAATCTGCAGTCATTCCCAGTCAGTTAGTGTGTGTGTGTGTGTGTGTGTGTGAGAGTGTAAGAAAGTTGTCCTACAAGCCCCGCCCCCAATAACCCGCTCACCTCTGTTATTCCTGCTGTTATTCACCTATGCAGTTTAACTATGTGAGGACCGACGCGCGGAAAGATGGAAACCTGACAACAGCTCCTGAACCTCGCGGTGAATCAGACCGCGGAGGTGAGACAGGGATATTAGTAGTTAACAGATTATGGGTGATGATGGTAGAATGATTATAAAGTTCTTGACTAAAACAACATGCATGAGGAAGCACAAAGCAGTTTTCATTTTCTGCAGTGGAAAAGTACTCGAACGGGTTACTTTATCAGAAAGTAACGCAGTAATGTAACGGATTAATGTTTGATGCCGGTAACTTTGTAATGTAATTGGTTACTTTAAAAAGTAACGTCCCCCAACACTGTTGCCAACATATGGTATAACCAAGCTACCATGAAGATTTAAACCTAAAATAAATAAATAAATAAATAAATAAATAAATAAATAAAGTGGCACCTCTGCATACAAATTTAATCTGTTCCGAATGTGAGCTCTTAAGGTGAAATTTCCTATTGTGAAACGCATTTTCCCCTTAGCAAATAATGTAGATGCAGGTAATCTGTTCCAGCCACCCAATTCCCAGTTTCAAACACGATAATCATATTTTTACATATAAAATAATAAAACCATTTATTAAAGACATGTACATTAAGTAAAATATGAAATAAATAGACATTATACCTCACTTATCCTTAATTTATAATCCCTCTTGGCACCAACTAAAAAAATAAAATAAAAATTGAAAGTGGCTCCGTTTTCTTCTTGCTAACATCTTTCCTAACATTCTTGCAACCCATGATGCTGTGTCCAAATATTGCACAAAATGCAAAAATCCTCCCCCCCCCCCCCCAAAAAAAAAAAAATTAAAAAATAAATAAATTAACTTGCTTCACTCTCCTATGCTACAAAAGCTTCACATGCCTATGCAAATTTCTTGAAAAATTTTTACTTCTTAAGACATTTGGATGCAGATATATATTTATTTATACTGTACACACGTGGACAAAATTGTTGGTACCCTTCGGTCAATGAAAGAAAAACTCACAATGGTCACATAAATAACTTTAATCTGTCAAAAGTAATAATTTTAAAAAATTCTATGAAAGTTAACCAATGAAAGTCAGACATTGCTTTTCAACCATGCTTCAACGGAATTATTTAAAAAAATAAACTCATGGAACAGGCCTGGACAAAAATGATGGTACCCCGAGAAAATACTGAAAATAATGTGACCAAAGGGACGTGTTAATTCAAGGTGTGTCCACTAATTAACATCACAGGTGTCTACAATCTTGTAATCAGTCAGTGGGCCTATATATAGGGCTCCAGGTCGTCACTGTGTTGTTTGGTGACATGGTATGTACCACACTCAAGATGGACCAGAGGAAGCGAAGGAAAGAGTTGTCTCAGGAGATTCAAAAGAAAATTATAGACAAGCATGTTAAAGGTAAAGGCTATAAGACCATTTCCAAGCAGCTAGATGTTCCTGTGACTACAGTTGCACATATTATTCAGAAATTTAAGATCCATGGGACTGTAGCCAACCTCCCTGGACGTGGCCGCACGAGGAAAATTCATGACAAATCAAAGAGACGGATAATCCCAATGGTAACAAAAGAGCCCAGAAAGACTTCTAAAGAGATCCAAGGTGAACTTCATGCTCAAGGAACATCAGTGTCAGATCGCACCATCCGTCGTTGTTTGAGCCAAAGTGGACTCCATGGGAGACGACCAAGGAGGACACCATTGCTGAAAACAAATCAGAAAAAAGCCAGACTGGAATATGCCAAACTACATGTTGACAAGCCACAAAGCTTCTGGGAGAATGTCCTATGGACAGATGAGACAAAAATGGAACCTTTTGCCAAGGCACATCAGCTCTATGTTCACAGACGGAAAAATTAAGCATATCAAGAAAAGAACACTGTCTCTACTGTGAAACATGGAGGAGGCTCTGTTATGTTCTGGGGCTGCTTTGCTGCATCTGGCACAGGGTGTCTTGAATCTGTGCAGGGTACAATGAAATCTTAAGACTATCAAGGGATTCTAGAGAGAAATGTGCTGTCCGGTGTCAGGAAGCTGGGTCTCAGTCGCAGGTCATGGGTCTTGCAACAGGACAATGACCCAAAAACACACAGCTAAAAACACCCAAGAATGGCTAAGAGGAAAACATTGGACTATTCTAAAGTGGCCTTCTATGAGCCCTGACCTCAATCCTATTGAGCATCTTTGGAAGGAGCTGAAACATGCTGTCTGGAAAAGGCACCCTTCAAACCGGAAACAACTGGAGCAGCTTGCTCATGAGGAGTGGGCCAAAATACCTGCAGAGAGGTGCAGAAGTCTCATTGACAGTTACAGGAATCGTTTGATTGCAGTGATTGCCTCAAAAGGTTGTGCAACAAACTATTAAGTTAGGGGTACCATCATTTTTGTCCAGGCCTGTTCCATGAGTCCATTTTTTTTTTTTTTATATATAATTCTGTTGAAGCATGGTTGAAAAGCAATGTCTGACTTTCATTGGTTAACATTCATAGAATTCTTATTTATTATGACTTTTGTCAGATTAAAGTTATTTCTGTGACCATTGTGAGTTTTTCTTTAATTGACCGAAGGGTACCAACAATTTTGACCACGTGTGTGTGTGTGTGTGTGTGTGTGTGTGTGTGTGTGTATAATTTTTATTTTACCATTTTTTTTTCACACATAACGTTCATGTGATTTTTCTCCAAAGCAGCAGCTTAAATCCCTAATTAGCATCAGTTATGCAGCATATTATGTTTACTCATATTTATGTGTATGTGAACGCCGAGACGTTTTAAACACTCTCACTCATCATGTAATGATGGATGCTAGGGAAAGCATCTTTTATTAAGTTACTATACGTCCCAGGAAATGTGTACTGTTTTCACAGGGAACTCATTAAAAAGGAAAAAAAATAAACAAAAAAATTGTCAATTAAGAACTGCAAGAAATACCCGACACCAACACCAATAACACCAACATTGCTCACCAGGAACACCTAGCAGGAGAAATATTGGATAAATTCATATTTAATTGAAAAAACTTTTGGAAAGTACAGTAAGCAACCAGTTAAATATTGTTTCATAGCAGTGGTCACCATCCACGTGGCCACGGACCGGTAACGGTCTGCAGTTGATTTCGTACCATTTCTATTTTATAGACTATCAGATTGTTTTCTTTAAAAAAATTATCAGATCTTCTTCCATTCACTTCCCTCTGTCCCGCTTTTCCACACATCTCTCTGTATAGGTTTTGTTTTCAGATCAAATTAAGTTAATTCTAGAAGCTAATTCTAGCTAACAAAAAACAAATGAGTTCTTTTTGGAAAAAAAGGAAAAATCGACAGAGGAAAGAGATGCCAAGTGTCCTGCCTAAATTATGGGTTTATCGCAACAGGTGATCCACACATTCTCCAGGTGATCCATACTGTATGTTCCAAGTCCACTATATAAAATAGATGTGGCCTTAAAAGTGTGTTTGAGGCAACTGAAAACGCTTCTTGCATTTTTAACAAACTATCTATGTGAAGCAGGTCATCTGCAACAAAAATGAAATTACGGTGTAGGCTGAACGTAGAAAAAATACACTTTGGGTTTCATTGTGTCCCATGACCCCTAAATCTCGCTGTAGGGAAACAAGCTCACACTGATTCTGTGTTATGGAATGTTGCATTTATCATGGGACTTTATTATGCGTTTTTTATCAGCACACGATGGCTGGTCTGTGGAAAAAGGGTTGGAGACGACTGTTTTATACAACTGGTCACTCCTTATGATACCACACGTCACACTCAGAATCAATTTTTGGTTGTCAAAAACACAATTGTGATGATGCTACTTTGGCAAGGTCATGGACGTTAGTGCTAGTACTGTATTAGGTTGTTAGAATGACTGATGAAATGACATCAGAGAAACATTGAGTATATGGCGAGGGAATATTATGGAACAAATGTTTCTAGCACAATACAATGTTGCAAGAATGACTTCAAAACAATATTAATACCAAACCGATGTTCTGAGCGGGACCTGCTGTTGATGCTAGTAAATGAGAGTACATAACAACAAGCAAAAAAAAAAAAAAAAAATATATATATATATATATATATATATATATATATATATATATATATATATATATATATATATATAATATATATATATATATATAATTAATAAATAATATAAATAAATAAATAAAAAAATACTAAATAAATAAATAAAAATAAATAAATAAAATTTACTGTAATATTAAATTAAAAGCATTGGAAAGTTGAAAAAAAAAAAAAAAAAACTCCTATTATCTGGAATGTGTTCTGTGAAAATAGACTTGATGCAGTGTGGACGATGTACAAACATTAGAGTAATTTGGGATCTAAGATGCACCTCGAGGTAATATTTCAGGAAAAAAAAGATTAGGTTGATATGAGGGTGCTGTTCAAGGAAAAAGCAATCTCGGATGGATGGTACTGTCCAGCACATACGACAACAGACATACATCTGCTGTCTCTGTGGCAGTTATTTATAGGGTCTGGTTGCCAGCTGGACATCTGATTGTATCTGAGCACTTGGGGTGAAAGACCTCGCTTAAGGGTTTAACAATGGTAACCCAGCTTCATTAGGGCTTGAACCAGGGACCTCCTGGGCCATAAGCCGACACCTTAACCACCCGGCCACCCCTGCCCTTAAAAGCCAGCTTAGCAAGTGAAAATATTATGAATCAAGTGACATTATTATTATTATTTTTTTCTTAAATTAAATGTAAGATTATTACACCAATATCTAGATATATTTCACTATTTTTCAGCAAGGGTAAATTTCTTATATTGTAGATCAAGTTTAAAAAGTAATAGCTTAAATTTATGTACATTTTATGACAAAAAAAACAAAACAACAACAACAACAAAAAGTATTTTACATATAAAGATAGTAAAATCTGTCCAGAAATAGGTTATCTTACTTATATTTGCATTTTGTAATATTACATTAAGAGTTTATTGCGAAAAAATTGACAAAAAATATATTCACTTGCTAAGATCTTTTTTTTTTTTTTTTTTTTTTTGCAGTTAGATTACCAGTCATTCAACCTTTAAACCTGTTTTGTGATGTGAGTTTCCTTATATAGCACTCAAAATTGCCCTATTTAGGGATTATTCTTACCTTGTACTTCTTCTCAGAAGGTCATCGGTAAGTGCTGCTGGAACTGAGCTTTGTCCCACAAACTAAAAAAGGTTTTCGAATTCTATTAACTGGATATTGGTTTATCAGGTTATAATTGGTTTGGTATTAATTGGATACAAAATGTAAGGAATTGATGAAATTAAAGAAAGTAAAAAGCAAATCACGTACTAAATGTATTTTTAAATAACTACAAGTAGGTTCACATGCAATGTGTTAAAACATTTTCACAAGGAGTTGAGATCAAGTTAACAGTTCAGACTGTTAGGTGAAGTCCTCTAAAACGCACAAAGTCAGGATAAATTGATAGAAGAAGAAGACAAACGCGAAAGACATATCGTAAACTCAATTAACTGTTTGTATAAGCTACGCTCTGTACGGGGATAAAGCTGATCATGCAACTCTCATTTGTTTTTCTTGCTTGGTTGAGTTGCTTAGTCTGAAGTGTCATTTCCACAGCCGCTTATACTGTGCTGTGCATCTCATCTAGGGTCGGGCAGAGGTCACTGAGATTCTGCAGACTGTTCCAGAAAGCTGCCCGGTTCCTCTTGTTCTTTCTTTTACTGAGGTCTCTCTGTTTCTGTGCTTATGCTCCTGGTACATGCAAGACATGTGTATCTTCTCCGAAAGAAAACCCATGAACTAATGAAGATGTCTACTGTCCACATTTGTGATTATGATAATGATGATGAAAAATTATGATAAAATGAAAGTAAAAAAAAAACAATTATATGCATCTGGGGTTATTTTTAGGATTTTGTCTGGCATTTCTTTTCTAGTCTTTAATACTGTAGATCATCCCAGCGAGATACTGCAGATTTTTATTTGAAATAAAAAAAGACTCCTATGTAAAATCTGATGAATCTGATTGACTTTTTTACACATGAATTTAAACTAAGCAAGTATACAAGTAATACTTAAATAGCAAGTAAGTAATAATAAATGATAATAATAACAATATCAACACTGGCTTTTCATTTTGAATTCACGCACTGAGCTGTCTTTTACTTACACGCAGGAGGTAGACTGTCAGGTTTATTGTGAATAGCACCATATGGTGCACAAGGACTGGAGGCATTCAGAAGCAGATTTACATGATAATTCCCAGCTGTAGCTTTTTGAGCCATGTGCATGCGAGAACTGATCTATTTTTGCCTTTTGCATGTGGATAATTGATCGGCTGCCCCTCCGCTGTAAATGTAAACTGCCTGCCGATGTGTCATATCATGAATTTCCACCTGTAGCTTTAGTAGCGAAAGCTGCGTTTACAGGTTCTCGTAAACATTTATCCATAAGACAGGAGAACACCAGTGGAGAATCTCAAAGCTTTAGCAGCTATTCGTGCTTCTTGACTGCGAATGAATAATACAGCAAGGCAGTAAAGATCAAACACCACCATTCAGAACTGAATAGTATGTATTATGGATCGCTTCTGGTTCTTCTCCTTGATTTTGGTTTCTAGTAGATATTTCAGGCCAGAGCCTTTCGAGATCTTCGTATTTATAACAGCGACTTAAATTAGGTGATTTAAATAAGATAGAGCTAAACTGTCCTAATGATGAATATACAGTATGGTGGAGTTTATTCATATAATACATTATATCTACATAGACATATGGTATAGTGTTTTTATGACTTCATATTCCCAAATGAAAACATTGACAGTACTGTGCAAAAGTCTTTAAACTTAAAGAAATGAGAACAAATGTTTTACTGCGACAGCCTGCAACGTGCCAAAAAGATACAATTTAAAAAACGGTTCAGTGTGCTGCCCATTGTGATGGATTGTCAACGCAACCCTCTTCTCCCACTCTTCACACACTGATAGCAGCAACGCAGGAGAAATGCCAGCACAGGCTTCCAGTATCCGTAGTTTCAGGTGCTGCACATCTCGTATCTTCACACCATAGACAATTGCCTTCAGATGACCCCAAAGATAAAAGTCTAAGGGGGTCAGATCGGGAGACCTTGGGGGCCATTCAACTGGCCCACGACGACCAATCCACTTTTCAGGAAACTGTTCATCTAGGAATGCTCGGGCCTGACACCCATAATGTGGTGGTGCACCATCTTGCTGGAAAAACTCAGGGAACGTGCCAGCTTCAGTGCATAAAGAGGGAAACACATCATCATGTAGCAATTTCAAATATCCAGTGGCCTTGAGGTTTCCATTGATGAAGAATGGCCCCACTATCTTTTTACCCCATATACCACACCATACCATGACTTTTTTTGTTCCAACAGTCTTGGAGGGATCTATCCAATGTGGGTTAGTGTCGGACCAATAGCGGTGGTTTTCTTTGTTAACTTCACCATTCACATAAAAGTTTGCCTCATCACTGAACAAAATCTTCTGCGTGAACTGAGGGTCCTGTTCCAATTTTTGTTTTGCCCATTCTGCAAATTGTGTGCGCCGATCTGGGTCATCCTCGTTGAGATGCTGCAGTCGCTGGAGTTTGTCAGGGTGCCGTTTGTGAGTAGCTAATATCCGCCGAAGAGATGTTCGACTAACGCCACTCTCCAGTGACATGTGGCGAGTGCTACGCTGTGGGCTCTTGCTGAATGAAGCTAGGACAGCCACTGATGATCGTTCATTAGTGACAGTTTTCATGCGTCCACATTTTGGCAAGTCCAACACTGGACCAGTTTCACGAAACTTAGCAAGCAGTTTGCTAACTGTAGCATGGGAGATGGGTGGTCTCGTGGGGTGTCTTGCATTGAAATCTGCTGCAATGACCCGGTTACTGCGTTCACCAGATATCAACACAATTTCGATCCGCTCATCACGTGTTAACCTCTTCGACATGTCAATGGCTGTGAACAAAGAGAAACTTGTAAATAACTCATGAAAGAATAAAGTTACATTAAAACACACCATTGTTTTTCTTGTGAAATTCCCAATAAGTTTGATGTGTCACATGACCCTCTTCCTATTGAAAAAACAAAAGTTGGATCCAAGATGGCCGACTTCCAAATGGCCACCATGGTCACCACCCATCTTGAAAAGTTTGCCCCCTCACATGTACTAATGTGCCACAAACAGGACATTAATATCACCAACCATTCCCATTTTATTAAGGTGGATCCATAGAAATGGCACCAACTTTATTGTCCTTGTTCAAAGTACCAAAGTACATGTACGTACAGAGCCAATGAAATGCAGTTAATTGCATCTAAGCAGAAGTTTATGAGTGGAATATTTACAATAAATAAATAATTCAATTCAATTCAATGTTATTTCTATAGCATTATTATTTAACAACTATCATTGATTACACAATCAAAAGAATTATCAGAGTTTGTATGAAATGTAAATGTGTACGAATCAAAATTGGTCAGATTTTCCCTGATGAACGAGCCGAGCGTGACGGTGGCAAGGAAAACCTCCCGGAGCTGGCAATAGGAAGAAACCTTGAGAGGAAGCGGACTCAACATGGAACGCATCCTCATCTGGGTGAAACAGAAAGCAGGAATTGATCTGCACTCATACTGTGTGTTACTGTAGGTGGCAGGCTGTTCAGTATAACAGTTGATGTTAATTGATGTTAATATGAAGTCCAGGTAGTTATTGGGGGAAATAACTATAAAATAAAAAATAATAAATGTGGCAAATAACCGTCTGTGTCCATACGTAAGCGGGTGAATCTGATTAATTCACCAAAGGTGCAGTAGGTTACAGTATATACAGTACACACAGTATACACATATGATGATACTTTACGCATACGTGTTATTTTCTTGATCTGTATTATATTGTAGCTATATACAGTATGCTAACTAGGTCAAGAAGATCCAATGCTCAAATTACATGAAATGCTGTACATGAGCGTCTGTACAATACAGTATATACAGAATAAATACGGATGGAATATACAGTAGTGCAATGATAAACATAAAAGTTATGAAGATGCATACGCATAAGTCTTTGCAGTATACTAATCACCAGCCCGATCATCTGTCATCATCTGCGCCTGTTTCTCGCCACAAGTTAGATGTTTTTTTTATGCTTGAATGATTCATAGGTCACTCTGTGGCTTAACAAACGGTACACATTCCCCTGAATCTGCTCAGGTACAGGGACTGGAGCGAACACGACACCAAAAAAAGTCCTTCGGGGAGCCTGGAGAACCATTTCTCAAGTCTACATTAAACATACAAGAACGTCTGGAGCTTTGGAAGCAAAACTGAAGACATGTCAAGGGGATCGAGACTTTTGCACAGTACTGTATATGACAATTTTTCCCATGATTTCCCACAAATTTTCCTCAATTAAAGGCTTTAAAAAACGAGGCCGATATCATGCCTTTTTAAAAATCTCTATTATTTTAGGATCTTCTCTTCCCTGTATTTCATCATTTTGGTTTTCCTTTTCTTGTTCTCTGACTTAAATTTTGTAGGAAGCTACTTTACGTTCCTAGATCCATTATCATTATACAGCATTAACATTTTAGGGAAAATATCCCAATGCACCCTGTCCATGTTATACCCCACCAAGTGCTCCAAGTCCCCTGGGATAGGCTCCAGGCCCCCAGCAACCCTACACAGGATAAGCGCTATAGAGAAGAAGTGAGTGATACCCCCAAGCTTCTGTCGACTACAGTATAAGCCTATGTCAAACATTTCACAGCCAATGCTTTTCTCTAAGAAACTATCCAAATGGTTCCCAAAGTAGCCCAATGTTCTCCTGTTGAAAACCTCCACTGAACATCTCTATGTTCCCCTTTCTAGTTTCTAGGAAATATTCTGAAACTTCTAGGACACTAGGTTGTCTGATTTATGTTTTAAAGAAACTTTCTTCAATACCAACCTACCTAAGTTAATCCAAAGTCTCCTGGGCCCGTACAGTATTTATTCATATAATTGCTTCAAGAGTTTTAATATTTCGTCAAAACTCCCGTATTCTATAAACATTTGCCTGCCCAAACCATTAACCTCTGCAAAAATGTTTAGGTGAAAAATTAATAAATGTATGGGGAAAAAAAGGAACATAATGTGTTACTCAGAAATACCCATCAAATACTAACCACTGCGCTTTGGGGCGTGTAGATTCTAGAAAGGTTGTGGTTTTATTCAGGACATATTTTAAGTTACCCACAACGGCAGGCAGATCTTAGGGCCATGTCCTCATACAGAGGGTCGAGAAGCTGAACCTCCTTCTTAATGAGAGAGATTAGAGAAGAATCACTAGTATGATCTAAGCTTACAGGAAGTCCATAGTAAATCACGTAAGCACGATAACACATGTGGTGAGCAGAAAAGCATCTCACAATGAACAAATCGTGAAGAGATCTTGAGATGGATAGACGACTGCAGCAGAAGACCACATCATGTTTTACTCCCGTCTCCTGTAATCTTATATACAGTACCATGTGTGTGAAGAAACAAGCAAAATATCACCCAAGCTTGAAGGACAATGAGACAGTGCTCAGTGAGTCGATTCAGAGTCAAATGCTTTCCCATTGGAGTTTACCTGGAAGCTTCGCTCACACGTCACCTGCATCTGTCACCTTGATTTAATTAGCTTCAGTGTTCTAGCGATACGTCTCCTGTAACACGCCAATACACTCGGGAACTTCGGCGAATTCATTGTACCTTAAACCTAGTGAACTGAGCATGGCAGTTTAGAAATCGTCTCCCATCCCTTCCGGTTTTAATGGTTTTGGCAGGTTTGGCCCCCGTTTCCTTTCATGCAGTGCAAAGGAGCTCATTTCATCGGTGCAGTTGTGAGAATAACGCTGATGGGGATTTCAATGTCATTAACGCAGAGGCTTTTAATATGTTTGGGAAGGAGCTCTGGGTAACATGAAATGTCTGTGATTACATGGCACAGCACATTAATCTTGCTAAGCTTTGAACGCAAGTCGCCTCTGGAATACTAACCAGACTCCCAAAGCAAGGTGAAAGAAAAGAAAATGCTTTTGGTTTAGTTTTGACTCAGCTTATCAGTTTAGTTCAGTGGACATTGTGTCTTCCGGATTATTGTTTTGGGTGACTGAGAGGCTAAATCTGTATCTCAGATATCAAGGCAGTAACCTATTTTGCTTGCAGCGCTGCTCTGCTGTTATATTTCAAGAAAGGCAGCTGCTGTTTGCATAAAATGTACTCAAGTCACTGCGAGTATAATTACTGTTAAATCGAGCAAGCTTGAAAGTGAACTTGACTAAAATATGTAGTATATATTCTGAATACACCTGTACACCTACCCATTCATGCAATCGACTAATCATACCACACGGTACGGTAGCAGTGCAATGTTTTAAACCATGCAGGTATATGTCATGCTTGTATGAAGGGGATGGACGTGGATTACAGGGAACTACTTGACTTAGTTTTATTTTCTGAGCTCCTGACGGGAGCTGCGAGCGGGCGCGTAGAATCACAAAGTCCACGAAATCCTGACGAAGCCGATTTGGCGAAAACTCAGGAAAACTCTGAGTGTGAGAGAGCCGTGAACTTGACCTTGATCACCACGGCACTTTGCCTACCACCATGCGAATGGGCTGAGGGTTGGTGCCAAAGAGTCTGGCTTAAGTACTGGTATAACTGCTGATATCAAAATGGGAAACACATCAAGCGAGTGGCAGCTGTGCATTAGGAAACACTTTCTGGAATAGGGAGCAGAGCCTCAAAGGAATCTTCACGGGTTACTTTGCTGTAACCCTGTTCCCTGAATAAGCGGGAACGAGATGCTGCATAAAACTGCTATGGGAACATCTCTTTGTTGAACCAGTTGTGAGGCATGTGTGTATCAAACACGCCAAATTTTGGCTTATATAACCTCAGTCAGGTGACGTCATCTGAGGAGGTGTACCTGCAGGTTATAAATAGGAGTGAACCGGAAACATCCTGAAGTCATTTTTTTTGTCTGAAAGGACGTCCAGTCACGTCAGCAGTGTGGCATTGGAGCGCAGCATCTCATTCCCACTTTTTCAGGGAACAGGGTTACAGCAAAGGAACCTGAGACGTTCCCTTTCTAAAGCTACACTCGATGCTGTCTGAAAACGTTATGGGAACGAGAATACCAATGCCGCCGCACTGCGTCTGGATTTTAGGATGCTGACTCGAGGACCCGCGAGCCTAGTGTGGTATGGACATCCAAACTGACAAATTTGTACAGAGAGGAACAACCTGCCGCATTACACACTTAGCATCAATTGCAACTCTCACCCGATGTGACAGCGTTTGTCTAGTGGCGGCCGCCCAAGCCACCCCCGACACCCCCACCCAACGGTTGCAGCCACCATAGCTTATAAAAAGCTGCTCTGACTTACGCCACTGGCTAGTGCGGTGGACGTAAATCTGAAGAGCATGTATTGGACACAGTAAGTGAGGTCTTTTCTGCTCCGGAGCTAGGTGAATGGTCGAGAATGGAACTTTCAGAAGATAGTTTGGGTGAGGATGCAGAATAGCTTTGACTAGCCCAGGGGTAAAGTCTAGGCAGGATGGGGAGACTGACAAGTCTGCTCACATATCCATATGCCCTGGAATGTAAATCATCATGCGGGACAGGAGCTCGTCCTGTACCCAAGGCAGAACCTGGTGCACTAGCTTTTTTTTGCAAGCACAGTCTGCCCAGGCAATTTATTTATGAGACTACCGTAGTGTTGTCCACCCACACTAGGACATGGTAGCCTGCTAGAAGGAGTATTTCAGGGCCAGAAATAGAGTCATCATTTTGAGGCTATCGATGTGCCACTCGAGAAGATGACCTCTCAACATCCCTTGGGCTGGGCGGCCATCCAAGACTGCACCCCATCCCATGAGGGAAGTGTATGTTGTTAGCAACTTGCAACGACAACACGGACCTAGAGTGGGACCCAGAGTGAAAAAACCAGTGTCTGAACCACATAGAAAGGGTACGAAGCCCCTAGCATGTAACCCTTATTTGCCTCTGGGGATTGGCTCTTGAATAAAATCCCCTCGCGCTTAGGTACAACTGAAATCACTTTCTGGCCTAGCTTGATTTCCTTTAGGGTATTGAGAATAAATCCGACACGCGTATGAGACAGCTATGCCTGCATTGCGATCAAATTCTATATGACACCCAAATACGTTGTCCCCTGAGCAGGAAAGAGAATGCCTCTCCCGGCGTTTGAGTCTCAATCCTAACAAATGTAAGCTAGTCATCGCCGAAGAGGCCGGAAGGCGAGATCCCTGTCCTTGATGCCCATGAGGTCACAAATGTTCTCTGTGGTGACCATGGTAGCCATAGAATGGCCGATGGCACGGGCCGTCTGCTTGGTTGCACAAAGAAATAAATCTGTGGCTCTGCGTGTTCTCAGATCTCCCAGCAGGTCAGCTGATATGCCTGCAAAACCACCATGGTGTGCAGGGCAGCCCCAGCCTGATCCACTGCCTGAAAAGCTTTCCCCACCAACAAAGATGTTAGTCTACATGGCTTGGTGGGGAGTGTGGGCTTTTTCAGGGAGGATGAGCTCCCAGGAGAGAGATAGCCCGCAATGATCTCTTCAATCTGGGGCATCATCATATAACCCTGTGCTTTCGCATGAATGACATTCAAATGGATCGATGTTAATAGCAAAAATAAAAATAAAAAAAACAGGGGATGAATAGGGCTTATTCCAGGAATGAGTTAACTCGTCATGGAGGTCGCCAAAGAAGGTGAGGACCATCGTTGAGGCAGAACAGAAACCTGCCTTCTAACTTTGAGCGCTTGGGGGATTTTTATTTATTTTTTTGCTTCTGAAGCAAGAGAGGAAGTCTCTTCTGCCCATTCACATGAAGAGCCAGGGTGCACTTGAGAAGTGGACGCTAAAGCTTCCTGATCCGGCGAGAGCGTGAGAGTAAAGGAGGATTGCCTCTCATGCGTATCTCACGCCCAGATCGGAACGTGAACCACACGAATAAGCCACGGCTTGCGGTCACCCTTTAAAAAAGTCGAACTGCGCAAAACACCTTAATAGAGAGGAGATCATCCTCGAGCCAGAGGAGAGCATGCTTTTCCCCCAAACACCCAAAGCAGAAAGTGTGGAGATCGCCATTCGAGAGAGATCACTCACATGGAGGCACGCATCTCCTCTCAAACTCTACCATATTGGTGAGTATTCGAACACTTTCTTTCTTTCTTTCTTTTTTTGTATATCTGTTTTGCACACACACACACACACACACACACAAACACAATGCGGTCTTTAAAGACAAAAAGACCTGAGGATGTTTCCGGTTTACTCCTATTTATAACCTGCAGGTGCACCTCATCAGATGACGTCACCTGACCGAGGTTATATAAGCCAAAATTTGGCGTGCTTGATAGACACATGCTTCACAACCGGTTAAACAAACAGATGTTCCCATAGCATTTTCACGCAGCATCGAGTGTAGCTTTTGAAAGGGAACTTTGGAATGTTGAAGACAACCTGGGACTTTTACAGAAGATTTCAAATACAGTATGGTGATGAGACTCTTAGCCGGGAAAACATTTGAAAGGTGCAAACATTTTAAAGAAGGCTGTATATCAGTCACATCTGCCTAAGGCAGCTCAAAGCCCACTTCTGTCGTTCCCATGAGCATTCAGCAGATGGACCACCTGATCCTTGAAAATCGACAGATAAATTGTCACCAACTTGCAGCAGTTTGGTGTACTTAGCGTAGCAGGGGATTATATAGAGAAATAAAGGAAGTTTACTCTCATAACTGTGTTCTGTTATTATGTACAATCAAAAGTCCCAAATTGACTTGAAAACCCCTCATAGACTTGAAGCTGTTTTGATGTGAAATATGAAATAATGTGAAACAATAATCAGTATTAACCAGTCTAGGGTAACAGTACAATAATAATAATAATAATAATAATAATAATAATAATAATACATATCTACTTATAGAATGAACATTAGCTAATATTCGTGACTTATTTTTTGTTAGCTAGGTTCAATTCAAAATATGACTGTCCAAAATAAAAGCTGGTAGAAATGAGCCAGAGCGTCCAGGGTGCGTCAGAAGATATAAAACACCTAAGCAGCTTTCAATCATTTCGGATGCATAGACAGGTTGTTTTTGATGGTTGGCTATATTCTGTGTGATGAATTTAAGCTGTTTATGCCATTGTTAAAAAGCATATGCAAAGTATATAAAAATTAGCAGCATTTACTATTAAAAAACGAGAGGAACCAAACGCAAATATCTGCTCCATTTTCAGCTGAACTGAATGGCCTAATGGGCTGCTTGGTTTGGTCCAAATGGTTGTTTGCACATTTCCTTAATGAGACCAAGCATATCTCTAACCGCACTGCTTGCACTCATGTCCCATCATCTCACAAGAAAGTGCCAAATGTTTGGAAATACATTTCCTAGAGACGGAGCCGAAACTCCGGGCCTTGCCTTCTGGATTCGACACACTGGTGTCTTATTTAGCCCTTTGCTCTGACCTTTCCTGTCAGTGCTGAAAGCTAACAAATGAAGATGCTCCTCAGCAACAGCCAGTTTTTTTTTTTTTTCTTCTTTTTTTTTTTTTTTCCTTTGCCGTCTCAAAAGGACATCGCAGGCACATCAGATAGCGCTCATTGGAACCCAGTTCCCAAATAACAAGTTTTCTTTTCCTCTGCGCTGATAAACAGACTCCGGACTTGGACTGGATGAGAGCTGGAGTGATTAGAATCAGGCAAATGGAGTATGGATTTTTAGTGTGTGACAGGCGCTCAGCTTACAAACACACTTCGCTGATAACCGAAATTGGGATGGCTGTCAACATAAATAACATCTTTGTATGTCACCAAGATATGTTTGATGTGTGCCTGTGTGAAGGATGCTCAGTGAAGCCTGGATGATTGTCATCTATACATTTATACTGTATTTTACATACTGTACATTATCCTCCAAGAATATGAATAAGATTCAAGAAGAAGGGCGTGAGTAATACGCTCTTCTGCAAGCTTTTCATCGAGAAGCTATCAGTGGTTGCCAGCATAACTTGACAGACAAGGCCTCGACTCTGAGACTCAGCCAGGGTGCTCGAGTCTTGACGCTCTAACTGGTTCGGTTTATCTCCTGTCTGATTGAGCTCTGAGGTCACACGTCACCGTATGGTGTCGCATGAATGCTCTTCCTTCTTCTGTCTTTACAACTGCTTTATCAGAGCGTCCGTAAAGGAAAAGCATGTTCCTCCACTGGCCTGTTTTTTTTTTTTTTTTTTTTAGCAAAAAGTCAAATATTCTTGCTACTCCATGTCACCTAGAAGAAGGTATGATCTTTCTACTGTTGCCGTTCTTCCCCATGCCTTCTCAAGGAGTTCTTTCTCACTACCCAATCCATATCTAGTCTCTGTAATGGATATTGCTAACAGTACCAAGTTTCAGGAATGTACAGTACTTGGTATGACACGATCACATTTGACCCCCTTACGGCTCTGCTCATTTGACACTTCATTTGGTATGATTGGTTGCCATTTGGGACACCGCTGAGTAAATAATGTCACTGAATGAGACTTTCATATAATGTGTAGTCTTTCACAAATGATTATTAATAAGCAGTCATCCTCGGCTTCATCAAATGTCAGTTCTCATTAGCTGATATTAAGAAATCCATGTTATTTTACTCATAATGAATGCATCTAGTGTGAAATAGAGATGGATAGATAAATAGAAACAGCCTACTAAAAAAAAAAAAAAAGGAAAAAAAAAAAGGTTTAGCAATAATATTGACATTACATTCAAGCGAACTACAGTGCATAGGGATTTTGCTAAGAAAGAGAATTTTGTTAACTATGCATAAGGCTATGCTAAGAAAAGTCAGTTTTTATTTTTCTACGCTTTAATGGGCCAATTTTGTACATAGAGTAAAAGTTTGTTTAAAGCATCCCTCCCAAAGGAAAACCTTGCACATTTATTATTTTATATATAAATTTTTTGTCCTTTAAAGATAAATAAAAAGTAAGTCAAACCCATGCACTGTGGCGGAGTGAATTCCACCATGACCTGTGCTGTGCTGTGTGAGTCATGTATTGCATATCACTATCACTACTTTAGATTCAGCTCAGCGGCACATGCTGGCTCAAAGAGGCAAATCAAGACTTCTTCTCAGATTCCAATGAGGCTGGAGTTGAGCTTTGTGGGGGAAAAAAAAAAACCTTCCTACAGTATGTGCCCCTGTGCACATTGTGCCCTCTGTTCTGAATTCTAGCCATTAGTTTCCCTGAGTGCATTTTAAGAACTAATTGCTCCTTAGTGCAAGACAACACACTGACTTTGGTTTCCTCATTAACCGCTTAGTCTAAAAAGCACTGAAGGACATGCCATTTGTAGCTTGTGTATTGAAGTGAGGTTTGATACATTAAAGTACTAATCAAATTAAAGAAAAAAAATTGAAATTATATATTTGCTTTAGCTATGAAGATGACTACCAAGTGTAAAGGGTGGGAGTCTAAAATGCTAGACAGAATGGGATATATGTCACGAACTCGGTGGTATTGCAGGCTGATGTTGATGGGCTTAAAAAGGCAGGCATAGACTCAGAGGGTTTTCAACATGAGAGTCTTTTTAATTTTAAACCAAACAACACGTGAACTTTAAACAAAACTTTAACAAAGGAAGTTGGCTTTCTAATGGAGCATGGTACAAACAAAAGCCTTAATCAAATAAGAACTAAAACAGACTAGGATACAGAACCGACAAGGGACTAAACATACTTGACAGACTTGGCTTGGCCTACTAGCTGTTACACACACTAGCTGTTAAGCTGGATGGTAGCTAAACAGACTAGTTGCTAAACGGACTAGTAGCCAAAGAGCCAAGGGATGAGCAGACTAGGTACACAGCAGACTAGGTACACAGCAGACTAGGTATGAAACGGATTATGAACTAATCAGGTTAGTGGCTAAACAGAGTAAAAGACTAGGAGCCTCAACAGACTAAGAGCTAAACCAGTTAATAGTTCAATGGTTAGTAGATAAACAGACGATGAACATGAAGTTACACATACCAAATGTAAAACTTAACTAAAGAGCTCCATAAAAACAAGTGCCAACTAATATAAAATAAGACAAAACAAAACAACCGCCCACAGCTGTAGAACAAACAGCTATTTATAACAGATTTAATGAGCTACCTCGGTTCAGGTGCGCACGCTCATCACCTGACGGAGGTGCATTCTGGGAAACTGAGTCCATAAACAAAACTGCATAAAAAAAACTAAATATATCGGGCACACAGTGCCCCCTAGGGGTGAACCCTTACAATATAAAAAAAATATATACTTTTCCAATATGTTTAAGAAATCTCAGGTTAAATAGTTTACCCTACTACTATTGACCTGAAAGCAATAAAAAGATCTCACACCATAGTACCTGTGTGACCTGCATCAACGGGACAATGGTCGAACGTGTTACATAATTCAAGTTCCTGGGGATACACATTTCTGAGGATCTAACTTGGTCCATTAATACCAGGAGTCTCCTCAAGAAAGCTTCCCAGCGCCTCTTCTTCCTGAGACTACTAAGGAAGAATCACCTTTCTAAAGACATAATGAACAATTTCTACCGTTGTGCAGTAGAGAGCATCCTAACCAGCTGTTTTACAGTCTGGCATGGTAACTGCTCTGTCTCGGACCGTAAATCCATCCAAAGGGTGGTAAAATCCGCCCAGCGCATCATTGGTACCCCACTTCCTGTCATTGAGGAAGTCTACAAGAGGAGGTGTCTGCGTAGAGCACGAAGCATCGTGAAGGACACCTCTCGCCCTGCACATGAACTGTTTTCTCTCCTTCCCTCTGGAAAAAGGCTCAGATGCCTAAAAGCCAAGAGCAGCAGGCTGAGGAACAGTTTTACTGAACCTTACTGAACACAACTTCACTGTCCCCCTCACATGGACGGTACCACCATCACTGATAACCCAACATTCCTGTTTAATACCTCTGTAAATATTTCCCGTTCATTCATTTGTACAGTCTGCACATGGACTGTATACTAATATGTGTATATTCATATATAGATGTGTGTGTATAGGTATACTCTGCATTTCCATCCAGCGGCTAAATTACTCATATTTATTCGTATGTATATTCATACTATTGCACATAATGTAAATTCACCTATATATAGTTTCTGTATATATTTATTCCACATATTTATAATTAGACATATCTGTAGATTTACAATTATTCTGTACATTAATTTATCCATCTTTGCTCACTTTACACTGTATATTTATGTACACACACACACACACACACACATATATATATATAATATATATAATATATATATATATATATATACAGTATATTATTTCTGTAATACAATTTATACATAGATCTTACTTTTGTCATATAAGTTTTATAGATCTGTATATATGTTTCTATTGCACTGCTAACTTGCACTTCTGGTTGGATGCTAACTGCATTTCGTTGCCTTGTAACTATGTGCAATGACAATAAAGTTGTATCTAATCTAATCTAATCTAAACCTGCAGATCACAAAATCCCTGCAAGTCACTCAGGTGCAGGTTTCTTGTAGGTCCCTTGTATAATAAATACGATAGCAGATTTCAGTGCTTTCTCTTACAAAGCTTCACACTCAGACACAGTCTTAGTGTTCAAGCCTAGGCTGAAAATGTATTTGTGTACTCAAGCCTTTGGTGGATATTGTTCCTTGAATAAAGGAGAAGATATGGGGGACTCATGGACAAATTATAGTTGATGTGTAGGTTTGGATGTTGTCTTCTCCCACTCTCATGAACGTATTCAGGCATGTTGACGATGAAGTGACTGATTGTCTTACATTGTGTCCTGCAAGTCCTTCTGGTTAATATAATAGTATACAAATAAAATTCATTCTGAAGGTAAATTCTTAAGGTTGAAATTTAATTTTGCGTAACACAGTTTCCCATAGGAAATAATGAAATTGCAGTTCACCTTTTCCAGTCCCCAGATATATTACCAATATTACCAATTTCCAACACGACAATCGCATTTTTGCATATAAAAACAATCAAAACATTTAGAAAAGACATGTAAATGGAATAAAATATGAAATAAATATACATTAAACCTCACTTAACCTAAATTTATAATTCCTCTTGGCAGGGGCTGCTTAAAAAAAAAAAAAAAAGTGGCTCCGGCTTCCTCTTGCTACCGTTATTGATAACAATCTTGCAGCCGGTGGTTCTATGTCTTCACTAAATCTTGCACAAAATGCAAAATTAAACCCACAAAAAAAGTGTAGACTTGCTTAACTTGGCTTTCCACTGATGCAAAGAAGTTTTGAACAGCTCGCGGATGTACTCGTAACTTATGGCCCTGATGCCAGACATACAGTACACGCAGCCCAACACGTGGGCACAAGCATTCGGTTCAACAACTCATTTCGGTTGTTTGCGTACTCATATAAAATTCTTTCAAAATTTCAGGTCAGTTCTGAGGTAGCACTGTACAACTAATATTGAATAAAAAAAAAAAAAGAAAATGAAAAAGAAAGCCATTTCTGCATTCTAGAGCTTTAAACTGAGCCAGTCCTCTGAAAATGTATTATACATGTTCTATGTATCAATGTCACGCAATTTATAGAAACAAATTAACACGGGAAGTGAAAATCCAAAAGGTCCACATTCTGTAGCGATAACGATGTCATGTCTGCGCTCTAATACACAGCCTCCACTTACAGACAACTTTCAGTTTCTCACTATCCATTGACAACACAAACTGTGATTATAATGCTATCGAGGTTGGAATAATATATGCCAGGTTTCTGTGAAAGATTCCTACACAGCAGAGTTTTGTGATGTGTAATTAGCGTGCTGTCACAGTTCCAACATGGCCACGTTACACATATACAGCTCCAGCTGGTATTAATGACAGCACAAAACACTTTTCATACACTGGTTTAAAAAAAAAAAAAGAAAAAGAAATGAAACTTTAAGGTGTCATTGGAAAATTAAGTGCTTTAGGAGTTCCACGAAGGTTAATTACATAGTAGAGCTGTGCAGTAGGAACTCTTAAGCATTATTGTTGATTCTGATTGGTTGAAAGGTGTTGATTAGTTTTCTTTAAAACTAGCTCTGACTGCAAATCACAAGTTTCTAAGAAACGTTCCAATATGTCATTATTTTGATAGTAACAGCTCATTCACACATGCTTTTACAAAGAAGGCACTGCAAAGTATTATGTGATTATTGATATTTTAACAAACAAGTAAATGTTTATGTAAATATTATGGGAATCATCATGTAAGAGGTGGACGTCTTCAGGTGGCACGACTGCATGGGCTTTGAATCTTGCTTTAGGTCTGTGTGAATGCTTAGGGGAGTTCCTCTGGGTTCCTCTGGGTTCCTCTGGTTTACTCCTACAGTCCAAAGACATACAGAGATACCAAACTCCAAATTGCCTGCTGTGTATGTGTGTGTGTGTGTGTGTGTGTGTGTGTGTGTGTGTGTGTGTGTGTGGCCAGTGATGAATTATCACTCCATCCAGAGTGTATCATGCCTAGTACCCCATGGTAGTAGTGGCTCAAGGCTGTGGTTTACTGGGTTACTGATCAGAAGGTTGGGGGTTCGAGCTCCAGCACCGGTAATTTGTCACTGATGAGCTTTTAAACAACACCCTTAACCCTATCTACTCCAGGGGGCGCTGTACCCTGGCTGACCCTGCGTTCTGACCCCAGCTTCCTAACTGGGAGATGTGAGAAATTATTTCACTGTGCTGTAAGGTACATGTGACAAATAATTGCAACATCATCAAGTTTGCTGTAGTTAGACAAATTCTGCTCGTAACATTTCCTTTTGTTAGGGTTTTTACTAATTAAGGCATGTACTTAATTGCAAAGTTACAATTAATTCCACTTTAGTTTTTGGGCACATTTAGCTAGGGTTAGGGTTAGGGTTAGGGTTAGGGTTAGGTGGGCATGATGGTCAACATGGTGGCCAGTTGATACATGAAAATGATTCCTCATGCTCCCAAAACCTCTTCTCGGCCCCAAAACCTTCTTCTCCCAAAACCTCTACTCAAAGATGTGTAAACCTGATCGAAGTCTTTTTTTTTTTTTCTTTTTTCTGATGAGTCTCACTAACAAGTGGATTTCTTATGGACACACAGCTGTTTAGTCCCAGTCCTGTGAGTTCTCATCACACCATGTGCATGTGTGGAAATGCTTTTGCTTTCACTATCATACATTTGTTCCATGAAGTTGATAGTATAGTTTAATTAATGTGTTGGACAGTTAATAACCAAATTACAGTCATTTCAAAAATTTCAGAATCCATGAATCAGAGTCAGGTTCTCTTACATACACCCCCACTTGGAACATACACTCTCATTGTAGCATATTTTCACTTCTTTTTTTTTTTTTTTCTTCACTACTTTCGCTTTAAATGTTAACCTGCACCGTGTCATGTGGTTAAACAGCAGTTAGAGTTTAGGATTTGAGTGTCAGAAAATGGAATATCTAGCTGACTGGAACAGATTTATTCAGTAATAGCAGGCTGTCATGGCTGTGGCTTGAGTATAATTATCTCTTCCCAAATGTACTGATTTATTTATTTATTTTTTTTTTAACACCTTATTCTGCGCCACACGGTACAGCATGAAGTAGTAACCAGCAGCTTAGTCATTATATTGTCCAGGTTTGTTCCATCTGTAATCATTTCTCATGTAGCATGATCCTTGAAGAGATGGTAAGAATATATATATATTTTTTTCACTTACCTGCCAACTTGAAGGAGGTTTAGAGGTTTAGAACCTGAGATCTAACTGTACATGTTTTTTTTTTTTTTTTTTTTTTCACACTTCAATGAGTTAAATTAGGGTCATGTGGATTTAGCTTTTTGCATGTACACAGGGCAGTCAGGATAAATCGGTAAAACATTAATTGAGTCATCATTATCATGGCCTCTAACTGTACCGTTAAATTGGCTAGAATGGGAAAAAAAATGTTTCATGCAAAAGAAAAAAAAAAAAAGAATGAAAAAAGAGCAAAGCTTTTTTGAGCTAGGCAAACTATTAATCAGCTCACAGCCAGAGACAATAAAGTCACAACTTCAAACGAAGCACAAGAGACACTCCAGTGCTCCTGACTGGGGCTGTCACAAATTAGTTATTGTTGATGTTGTGGGCTTATTTGTTCTGAGACTTGTTTTCCAGGTTCTTTGATGTGAAAACCTTTGATTGGAAATGGGACCGCTGTTATTACTCCTCACCCCGAGAGCCTGTCCCGTTCTCATAATGACTCGGTGATTGGCCATCTGCTTCCTTTACTGCTTTCTTATTGTCCCATCAAGCACAGAGCTACAACTTTCTAATTATAATTCTTTGTTTAAAGGCAGATAAATCATCATTTCTCACAAACCTGGAACAAAAAAAACAACAACAACAAAAAAAAAATAACAGGGGGAATACTGTTACCACCTCAAAGTTAATTATTTTTCTATTACAGTATGTCCTGAAGTGTTTTAATCCTCTTATACCAGGCGTGTTGTATGTTTTTATCTGCAATGTTAGGCAGCGTTGGTGAAGCAAGTTTTCATTTCCCTCACCTTTTTTTTTTTTTCCCCTCTCTCTCTTGAACTTATTTAGATGAAAACAACACGGATGGAACTTTTTTTTTTTTGCATTTATTATTAATTTCTAAAGTACAGGTTCCTATAACTGACATGTCAGTATATAAATGACAAGATATTGAAATGAGTTGAACATCAAGAATGTAGATTTTTCAACATCTTCTGTCCGGATGTAAGATTTATGCCAAATAATAAAAAAAAAATAATGATAATAAAATTATTAAATTAAATTAAATTAAATCTGCTATGGTGACCACAAATGGGAACAAGCCAAAATAAGGAAGGTGAAGAAGATTCAAGACCTTCTGACCAAGCAGAATCCAGAATTCGACATCGCTGGGGTACAGTAACATACCACATAACTGAGCACTTAGGGCATAAATACTGAATGGACTCTCAGAAGTCAAGACATTTATGGACAGGCGAGTCCAGACTGGAAGGAGAGAGAGAGAGAGAACAAGTTAAAAACTTGGCATCAGTCTTTTTTTTCCTTCCTTCTTTCTTTTTTTTTTTCTTTGTCTCTTCTCTTGCTCATCAGTGGAGCAGAATGTGAAAAAAAAAAGTGCATCCTGACAGGCTTTGTGCTGACTCGCACCATCTGCACCGTCATGCCCTAGCACCTGCTAGGACCAAAAACAAGCTCTTCTTTCAGATTTTATTCCTGTATTCCTGTTTTTTTTTTTTCACTTGTCATGACAGCACCATTTTTAGCTGCCTTGGGCTTTACTTCCCATCAGCGCTCACGGACTACAACAAATCACATGACCCTGTCATGTACACTCTTGACCACTTTCGCCTGCTTTGTTTTTGCCCTTTAATTAGTGTCCTTATTGAAGTTCTGAGTTTTCTGTGCTACCGGTTATCCTAGTTGTTTTATCTAGTCCACTGGCTCTCAACCCTGGTCCTGGAGGAACCCCTGTCCTGCACATTTTTCTCAGGTCCCAGCACACCGAATTTGACTAATCAGCTAATTAACAGCCTTTCCTAAATTCAAGTAGGTGTGAACGAGCAGGAAAATCTCTAAAGTGTGCAGGACAGTAAGGTCCTCAAGGACGCAAGATTGAGAAATAATGATCTAGCTCTTTATTATTTAATTATCTTTTTCATTTAATCATCTTTATGATCATTGATTGGACATTTGTGATGCTCTTTTTTAACACAGTAAAAAAAAAAAAACATATACAGTACTTTTAATATTTACGTCTGTGCTTTATTAAGTATTTGTTGGTTGGGACTCCTAATCTAAATGTTGAAGAATACGGGCCTAGACCTACGGTGGCCGAGAAGTGCAAAACAAGTTAACAAAATGAAAACAAAATAACTAATTAAAAACCACAATAACAAAACCCAAAACAAAATAAAACATTCAAAAACAAAATAACAAAACCCAAATCAAAATAACAAATTCAAAAACAAAATAACAAGACCCATAACTAATTTGTTATTTTGTTTTCGGTTTTGTTAATTTGTTTTCGGTTTTGCTATTTTGATTTTTAGTTTGTTATTTTGTTTTTGGTTTTGATATTTTGATTTTGAATTTCCTATTTATTTTTGGGTTTTGTTCATTTGGTTGGTCATCAGCATGTCCAAAATCACGGCATACGAATGTCCGTCCTCAAAGTAACGTCGAATAAATTCCATTTTCTTGCTTTCTAATGAACATTTTTTATTATTTTCTTAGTTTTGCACATCGAAAAAATGGTTTTAAAATGAAGCAGAACACACAAGAAACAAAGTTAGAGACGCAATTTCCTACTTCCTGTTTATCTTGAGTGACAGGTGTCTCGTCCAATCAGCGGTAAGAATTTAATTCGCAAACTATACCTAGCTTTTCCGGTTCGTATCTGACTGGCCGAGAAGTGCAGCACAAATTAACAAAACCCAAAACAAAATAACAAATTCAAAACCAAATTAACAATCAGTTTCGGGTTTTGTTATTTTGTTTTTGAATTTGCTATTTTGTTTTCGGATTTGTTAATTTGGTTTTGAATTTGTTATTTTGTCTTTGAATGTTATTTTGTTTTCGGTTTTGTTAATTTGTTTTGCACTTCACGGCCGCCGTATAGACCTGAGCAACAGGAGCAAACTCGGACCGTAGCACCGCCTCCACAGGCTTGTACAGTGGACACTATGTCCATAAGACATTTCTCCATTCCTTCATAGCATTTTTTTAAATGCTGCCTAACAAATAGAAGTGTTTTTTTTTTCTTTTTTTTTTTCTGATGAGTCTCATTAAGAAGTTTTTATTTTTTTAATTTTTAATTTTGTTTAACTGTTTAGTTCCAGTACTGCAAGTTCTCATGTGTAGAAATGCTCCTATCTTCTTTATTAAACGTAGCTCTAATTTCAACTGCCCATTTTTTATTCAGTTTTCACCAAGCGTTTAAACTGATCTCCCATCACACTAGTTTATGATTTTTTTTTTTTTTATTTTTATTTTTTTTCCTTGACGACATTTCGTCTGTGAAGTTAAGGGTTCAGGACTATCCATCCAGGTTTAAATAATATGTTGGATGGTTCTATACCCAGTTACAGTCATTTTCGGAATATCCTTAGATCTCTGTTTGATCCTTAAAGAAGAGAAACTAAATCTGTGCAACCCCATCTGCCTCCTGACAGCACCGGAATAAATCACCGCTATTCCCCTTTACACCATATCATTATTACATTATTATATCCTGATTGGTTAAAGCGTGTTGCTTAATTTTATGTAACAACACTGTTCTGGGATCAGTAGAAAGGTTTCTTATGTATGAGGTGATGTAGTAGTAGTAGAAATTAGTAAATGCATTTACAGTATAAACAAGCTTCTTGGCCAACAATTTCTAAACCTACTTTGTTTTTGCACCTTATTATTTCCTTCTCAAAGCCAGTTTTTTGTTGACTTATGAATACAGTATAAGGAGCAGCGGAAAGCAGGTAAAAGGATTGTGACATGATTAAAGAGAATCCTATTTGTTCCACAGTGTCCTATAAATAACATGTTTCTCCACATGGGTTAAAAGTGCCGCTGCTGAAGACACCACGCTCACCGTTACACTAAGCTCATGAATCAACCTCATTTCAGTTCATTGTAAATGCAAATAGTCCTGTATAATGGTGTCTAATGCTAGAAAACAAGCCTAGGGTTTGTGTTCTATTAGCAACATTCGGCTTATTGTGCTGGATAAAAGAGGCGGCTGTGCGCTTGAAATTTGCAAATTTCTCCTCCAATAAAGTCAATCAACCAGCATATGTTTGGCTCCGGAAAATAACTTTTTTTTTTTATTTTTTTTTTTATAAATGTTCCAGTGTGGCGAGGCTGTTGGGGTGAAGCCAAAACCTTAATTAAAGTCTAGAGTGAAACGTTAAAAAATCCATAAGGCAGATTCGAGATATATGAACAAGGATCAGAAACAGGTACAGCACTGTACAGCACAAACTCACCATGACTTTTTTAAAGTAACACTTACGATACACACAGTACTGTAAAAATAAATTAACCAAGGACTAACACCGATCAGGTGAGCCCATTCAGGAAAGAGTCTAATAACGGTCAGGCAGAAGTAAGACTAGAAATCAAAACGAGAAATCAAAAGGAGAAAACTTCATTAGATATAAATAGTTTTATAAAACAGCAACCCAGGAGAAACTTCTGTATAAAGTTTATGTATTAAGTCATTACTTATTGCATCACCCAAAACGCAACATCGGACCAACAGTGGCATTAGGTTATTTTTGAAAGCTATGATTATTTTGGTAAAAATGGTATTGAAATAATTTTGAAAGAATGACTTTAACCCAGTGTTTCATATAGAACCTAAATGCATTAGAATGTCAGCACTTATTTATAGAATTTATGCCTGGTAACATCTGCTCGCTCAAGGTCCGACCTCGTATACATATCTGTGGTGCCCGAAGTTTGTAACAGAGTTCAGAAAAACTTTTTTTTTTTTTTTTTTCAAAAAGAGGACACAGTGAAGCTTCCAGGGCTTCATGGCCGAAAAACACAGCACAATGCAGCAGATATCAACGGCCAACCAAACGTCCCTGCTGGGAAAATCAGTCTGCATTGAAAACAATACACAGATCACGTGTACTATACAACAGTCAGTTCCAACCAAACAATCTGATTGGATGAGATCCTTTCATGAGCAGTGATAATGGACAGTAACAGCACTGGGACATATATGTATACCTTGGCACCCCCGGCGCTCTACAGTCGTTAATTACACTAATTCATGTCTGTACGGTCCGCAGTACTGAGGAGAGAGCAGCTGCCTGCCAAAACTCACATTCAAAACTAGTCACACACAAAAACACACATCTCACAACATTATGTCATCTTGGAAAGAAACACTTTGTCTCATTAGCGCGTGCTTCTAAGTCCTTTTGAATCAACGCTATGTTCGTATGTTTACAAGTACAAACTTAACTAGCTTTTAACACACAAGCGCGAATCACAAATCCCTCTCCAAACCCCGATCAAGGTCACTACGGTAAGTCCCCTACGTACAAACGGTCCAGTTATAAACTTTCAAAGATACAAATCCAGTCCCATTCAATTAACTTTTATTTGCGTAACACTTAAACGTAAAGCAGCTCCACAAAATTAAAAGAAGATTATGGAAATGTGTAGGAGAAAGTAAAAATGTACAGATCAAAGCGGTTTGATTGTCCCTGATGAACAAGCCAAGGGCGACGGCGATGGTGCTGAGAGAAAAACTCTCCGAGATGGGAATAGGAGGAAAACCTTGAGAGGAACCAGACTCAACAGGGAACCCATCCTCATCTGGGTGATAACTGTTAGGAACCTCCACTAGAGGTCACTGTTCATGTCTGTCTGTCTGTGTGTAGTTCCTGGTGGTTGACTCAGTTTCCCAGAAGGCACCTCAGTCAGGTGATGAGGCTCACCTGAACTGAGGTGGCTCATTAAAACCTTCTATAAATAGCAGTTTGTTCTGGGAAACTGGGTCGAGCATTGTTTGTGTTTGTGATTGTCTGATTGTGTTTGTGATTGTCTGATTGTGTTTGTGATTGTCTGATTGTGTTTGTTTGTTTGGATTACCATCATGTGGGCATTCCTTTTTGTTACTTTGAGTTTATATTTGGTTTATGTTTTGTAACCTTAGTTTTCAGAGGGCTCTAGTTTTGTTTTCTTGATGTTCCTTGTGTCTGTGGATTCATGGAGCTGCTTTGTTCACGGTGTAGTTAGGCTGTGTCTCCTCCTGTGTCCTGTGTAAGTACTGTTTTGCCTTCTGGTCTTTTCCCTTGTATGTGTAGCCACATGAGTGCTTAGCCATTAGCAGGGTTAGCCGCTAGTAGGCCTGGATGGCTAGTAGGGTCAGCCCCTAGTAGGGTTAGCCTCCAGTAGGCTAATCTCTAGTGGGAGTGACTGCTAGTGGTTCTGGTCACTAGTAGGTTAGCCGCTAGTTTGGAATAGCCTCATGTGTGCCCTGCCTTTTGTCTTCCGGTCCCCTAGGTCAGTACTAACACTATTAGCCACTAACCCGGTTAGGTCAGCCTCCAGTGTCCCCAGTACAACATGTAGCTACTAACCTCACTAACCCAGCTAGTCTAGTTCCTGTCAGTCTCTGTGCCCCTAGCCCGGTCTCCTGTCTAGCCCGGTCTCCTGTCTAGCCCTGTCTCCTGTCTAGCCCTGTCTCCTGTCTAGCCCTGTCTCCTGTCTAGCCCTGTCTCCTGTCTAGCCCTGTCTCGCCAGTCTCTGTGCCTCCAGTCCTGTTTCTCCAGTCTCTGTGCCTCCAGTCCTGTCTCTCCAGTCTCTGTGCCTCCAGTCCTGTCTCTCCAGTCTCCAGTCCCTGTCTTTAGTTCCCCTCTGTGTCTTAGTTAGCTCCAGCTCCATGTTTCCTCATCCCTAGTCCCTGTGTCAGCTCCTGGTTCCCTGTGTCAGCTCCTGGTCTCCTGTGTTCAGATCCCTTCCAGTTCCTGTGTTTCTCCTGAGCCCTAGTTTTAGTTTGAGTTAGTTGTTTTAGTTCCTTTGTTCTGTTTTTGAGTTGTGTTTGTTTAAATAAAAGACTCTTTCTGTTGAACCCCTCTGCGTACATGCCTACCTTCATGCCCACGGCAACACCATCAGCCGGTCTAGCACTACCACCAGCTAGACCCATGACAATAACGGAGAGCAGGGATTTGTTTTTGCTGACATTCGGTGTTAGGCAGCTGGAAGATCAACATAACCAAAGAAGTTAACATGGAGTCCAGTTCGGTTCGGCACCAGGACGAATCAGAAGGGGTAAAAGGGGTCTGGATCACTTGGAGCTTGGGAGCAGCAATGCGTGCTGTAGCTCCAATCCATCAAACGAACATCTACTCACGCATGGTCAGTCACGAAACTTGGACATTGTCACGTGCATGCAGCGTGCATCCCAGGATGTCTGGCAGCAAGAGTAAACGAAGCGGCAAGCAATAATGATGGAGACAAAAATAATTAAGAGAATACTTGAGAGATTGGAGAGAGGTGAAAAGATGGCAGACATTTTATTATTTTTTTTAACATGAATTGTTCAACCATCTACATGATGATTAGTTACATGATATTTTCATACTATGTACAGCTAATTGTGTTAGTATCCTAGTACTTAGACAGTGTTTGTTAGACTTGCGAACAAATTGGATTTATGAACAAGTGTTCTCGTTCATACAGTATGTTGGGGACGTACTGTACTTGGTGTGTGAAACAAGTGATGGTACTGTACATCCTCCCTGGATATTGGACATTAACAGAGTGTATATCCTAAAGAATAATAATCCCTGTGTAGCTCCTTCATTCCTCACTGTGTACTATTACATGAGAAACTAATACTGTATACCCAGATAGCACACTGCTGAAGGGGCAACGCTGGGCCAATGGCAGTGCATACATTGGGCTAATGTTGGCATCAGTGGTTGGCCCAATGTCATTTTGTCCATTGGCCCAACGTTGGCTCATTAGTGGGCATAATGTTGGTTCAGTTGATAATGGCAAATTGGGCCAAGGTTGGTACAACGTTGGTTCATTGGATAATCACATGGTTGGCCCAGTGTTGGCACAACATTGGTTCAGTAGATAATGGAAAAGTTGGAAATTAAATTAGAATCTTTTTTTTATTATCGCCAATAATAAGAAAACACATTTATACCTCTAGAAATGGATTTCTCAATGCATTGCATGTTCTTACAAATTATTTAGTCATCATGTATCACTACATATTCATAAACTTATAGCCATTATTTAGGAAGTAGAATTATACTCACAAATAGCAAGCCTCCAAAAAAAGCAATATCTGTCCTCGCACACGTTGTTCTCACGTGGAAAGTGGCGATACTTCCTGACATGGACACACAAACACCCAGCATTGGTAGAGCGAATGCAGAGAAATGTCACCACCTATCAGGGAGAACCCTGAGTATGCACTAGATGAGTTAGATACAGAGCTCTTTCAATGTTATTTCTGTACTAGACTGGTAACAACCCCTCATATGAGCTCCTGATGTGATGGCATCATTTGGAGAGAGCAATATAATTGAATTTTCAAGTTTTTAACCTTGCCGTTTTCTACTGAACCAAAGTTGGGCCAACCGATCTTTGGTCCCACCAATAGGCCAAGAGTGGGCCAAGGGACAAAATGATGTTTGGCCAACCGCTGATGCCAACACAGGCCCAATGTACAGTATGCACTGCTATTTGCCTACCTTTGGCCCGACCTCGGAGCACTGACAGAAGGTTACTATCATTTTGCCGATGTTGGCCCAACAAACCAGTGCTATCTGGGTATGCACGTGCTAAAATAAGGTGAAGTTAATCTTATGTTTCAGCTTTTTAGTTACATTAATGCAATGCTACTGTAATGAGCTTGACGCACGGAGAGCACACAGCTACATCTTTAGAAACAAAACATTGTAATTTCTTATGTTTAGTCATAAAGACTTTCGAGTACGATAAGTCAGAATGAACATGAACATAGGAACATCAATAATTCAGGGATGATTCATAAGTCATATTGGTTCTCTCGTGGATAAAGTGTCGAGCCAAGTCACATTCTTGAGAGCTTGTGATGAGCCGATCTGTTTGGGAAGCCGTAATCGAGGCTTATCCTTAAACCTGGCAAGTGCAGGCTGGTGATTATTAATAAGGCTGTTTCAGAGGGTACGCAATTATTTCTGAAGACATTCAGAATAATCAAGCTAAGATGTCATTTATACGTGACTTATCTCATGCACGCTGTAATGATGTAGATGGATTAAAGGCGGGGGATATTAATATCAATCCAGAAGATGTTAAATTGAGGTTAGGGGATCACAACAGGCTATTGTGTCACCCTTTCATTTAAAAATTCTAGTATAATGCCAATACTTTTGGTCAGTTGCCGTGCTTTCTTGTAGAGGAGACGATAAGCCGTCCAAGCACACTTTACTCAATTCCATTTTTGCCAAAGCTGGCCTTTAGTCTCGACAGGCAGAGATGAACCTTGGATGCCCATGATCCTGTCATGAGTTTACTGGTATATAATTGATCATCAGTGTTCCTCACTTTACCTTCGTGGTGTTAAGGTTATGGATGATCAATGTTAACCTTTAAAAATGTATGCCACTTGAAATCCTTTTACACAACGTCCAAACTTTCTCACAGAATGGTTCTCGAACATTAAGTGGTGCATACTGTACATGCTCATACTGATAATTCCCTGCGACTGCTTCTCGATTTAATGCTGTGTTAAATTGCAGGAGTTTAGCATGCTTCTGCCCAGGAGGATCTACTCTGTGTTGCTTGTTGTTCGACAAAGCGACATATGTGCTTTTACTGGCATCAGCAGGAGCTTCCTGGTGGACCAGTGGAAAGTGTTCAGCGCTGTCATCGCCGTCACTGCAGTGACAATGAGTTGAGTTGAGTAATTGCCGAAAGGAGAAAGAGAGAGAGAGAGAGAGAGAGAGAGAGAGAGAGAAAATATAATCAGCAGTATGAGTAATTCCAACATGTTTTTCAGCTGAGAGATTAAAATAAAATAAAAAAGTTTGAATAAATGCTGTTGAAGACTTATTTGCAGTGTTGTTCATTCAATGTTATCCCAACATCATTTAGTCAGTTTTATTCATTTATTATTTATATTTATATATTATTTTAACGTTCAGAAACCACCCAATGCCAAAAGTGTTCCAGAGCTCATGACATTGTCAAATCAATGTTACTAATTTGTTATACTGTATGTTATTTGTTACCAACAATCGTTACCATGGGATGACAATCCATTCAATTAATATGCAAATCATGATGTTGGATATCAGAAACCTAAATGTAAATAGTTAAATAGTGAAATGAGACATGATGCCTAAGCTTAAAAAAAAAAAAAACTCCAACTCTTGGACTTTTCATCTCCTTTTAGTCTGAATCTGTGGCTCATTTCTATCCATTTTCTCTTCACTCTTGAAAAACCCTGAATTACATTTTTGCCAACAGATCGCTCAACAACGAGGCTTCAAGGACACAACGGAAAGTTATTTTCTTACCGATACACAGAGAGACCTGGTAATGCGCTGTTGATTTTCTTGTTTTTAATTCGATATGTCCAGCTTACGCTCCGCTCACCAAGGACACGGCTCATTTCAGCTGAAGGTCGTCATGAACTCGTTTGTATTCACGCTCGTGCATTCTCCTGTGTAAACGCTCATTCTCTTTATGCTTAAATTCAAATGTGTGTGTCACTCTTAGAGCTGGTGGACTCTCCATGAAATGTCAATGGAATGTTTTTTCGAGACATTTAACATCCTGACATGAGCGTAACTTTCGGTTGTGAGAAACTCCACCTTAAAGAGAAAAAAAAAAAAAACCTATAACAATATTTTTTTTGTTTTGTTTGTTTTATCACTTATTATTATTATTATTATTATTATTATTATTATTATTTTCATTTAGTACATTTCTTATTGTCAAACATAATCAGTATTCTGCCACAAAATTATAAGTTAAATAAGTATAAATATTTGCATTCCAGATGATAAACCAGAACATTATCTAAGTGACTACTTTTTAGGCAAATAAATAAATAAATAAATAAATAACTAAAAAAAGCAAACTGAGGACTCTTTTGTTGCACGCAAATTCCAGCAAAGTCCTCAGAAGAACTGTAAAACCATTAAAGCATGCATAAATCCTTAAACTATTGTTATACTTAAAATTCTGACTTTTTCTCAAAGTTCTACTTTTTATTTCAGAATTCTTACTTTAAACTCACAATTCTGACTTCATTGGGAGTCACCGTCATGTTCACAATCATTAAAGTTGGTTCTTTAGATGTCTCCATACTTCCAATTTTAAAGTTGGAAATGTAGGAGATTTTTTTTTTAATTTTAAAATTATTTTTAAATTTTGAACGTCTCATGTTGAACTTTATGTGTACTGTGTGCCTGCATTTTTTTTTTTACATGCATGATTACGCATTTTATGTTCTTTCATTATTTTATGCAATTTTTTTCCCCTTTTCTGTTACAGTATTATCACATTATATAAGACCACTTGCAAATTTTTTTTTTTTTTTTTTTTGTGATTTATTTTCTACATTCTACAACAATACTCGGGATTTCAAAACTATGAAATAACAACATGGAATTAGGAATGGAATCAGGTAATTATGTAACAGTAACAGTCAGTTGTTATTTTAAGACACAATGGTCAGCTGTTCTGGATCAGTTCCTACAAGAACAGTATCGTGTCGAGTGTGTTTGTAAACCCCATCAAGCTCCATGATGAAACTGTCTCTCATGAAGACCTGCCCAGGAAAACAAAACTGAGATCTGCTGCAGAGGAGAAGTTCATTTAGAGTCACCAGCCTCAGAAATCACCAACTAACAAGCAGCACCTCAGATTAGAGCCGTTATGAAGCTTTACAGAGCAGAAGGAGCAGATAAACATCTCAATATCAACTGTTCAGAGGAGATTATTGTGTGTTTTATATAAACGCCTTCAGGGGTGTTTTACAGTGTAGAGAGGAATAAACATCAGGAACGAGCGTGGAGTTAGAAAGCGATCACAAACTTATTAGCGGTATTATACATATAGGTACATACTGTACATATTTACAGTCTTATGCAAAAGTTTAGACACCCCTTGATAAATAACAGATTTTGGTGATTTTTTAATTGAAAAGATGTTAACACAGTCTCTTGGAGATGGAAAAAAAAAGCACAATATTTTCAGCAAAGTGTGTGCACAAGGTTTGAACAGTCAAAGTATTTGTAAAGCTTTGAAATTGGCATTTCCTTACTTTTGACAGCCATCGCCATGGATCAGATGTAACGAGCTGATTAAGGTCTGAAACATTACAAAAAGATTCTGAGACTCTTAGGGTCCCCAAACTTTTGCACAGTGGTATTATAATGTTTTTATTTATTTATTTATTTTTGCTCTTTATGGCATAAGAAGTAACTGTGCATCAATGTTTGCTGAAAATATTGTGAATTTTTTTCATTTCCAAGAGAGACTGTGTTAATATCTTTTCGATTAAAAAATGACCAAAATCTGTTATTTATCAAGGGGTGCCTTAACTTTTGCATAAGACTGTATGTATGTATGTATGTATGTATGTATGTAGTAATGTATGTATATTTTTTTACATTTTTCGCCAGCATAATTTAAATGCCACAGGATTAATTTATCTCACATAAAGTTTCCATTTCACATTTTTATGGTACATTTCACATGTTGTATATCTGCTCATAATTTTTTTGACATTATACAGCGTGGGCCATTTATATGGATCCACCTTAATAAAATGGGAACGGTTGGTGATATTAACGTCCTGTTTGTGGCACATTAGTACATGTGAGGGGGCAAACTTTTCAAGATGGGTGGTGACCATGGTGGCCATTTGGAAGTCGGCCATCTTGGATCCAACTTTTGTTTTTTCAATAGGAAGAGGGTCATGTGACACATCACACTTATTGGGAATTTCACAAGGAAAACAATGGTGTGTTTGGTTTTAACGTAACTTTATTCCTTCATGAGTCATTTACAAGTTTCTGACCACTTATAAAATGTGTTCGATGTGCTGCCCATTGTGATGGATTGTCAATGCAACCCTCTTCTCCCACTCTTCACACACTGATAGCAACACCGCAGGAGAAATGCCAGCACAGGCTTCCAGTATCCGTAGTTTCAGGTGCTGCACATCTCGTATCTTCACGCCATAGACAATTGCCTTCAGATGACCCCAAAGATAAAAGTCTAAGAGGGTCAGATCGGGAGACCTTGGGGGCCATTTGATGTGTCACATGACCCTCTTCCTATTGAAAAAAACAAAAGTTGGATCCAAGATGGCCGACTTCCAAATGGCCACTATGGTCACCACCCATCTTGAAAAGTTTGCCCCCTCACATATACTAATGTGCCACAAACAGGACGTTAATATCACCAACCATTCCCATTTTATTAAGGTGGATCCATAGAATTGGCCCACCCTGTAGTTATATTTTACTCTTTCCACATATAGTGTGTGTGTGTACAGTGTGTGCGTGTGCGAGTGAGTGTGCGTTTGTGTGTGTAATGTAAAATAGCACTGGTATGCCGATTATTAGCACAAGACGCTGGTGCTTTATCTTGTGTTCGATGCTTACTGGAAGTCGAATAGAGGAATCCGAGGCCCTGAAACACGAGAGATAGATTTTAATATTCAGACGAGCTCTCAGATCTCTTTACTACCTTCGCTTACTCCTCCTGAACATCAAACGGACCGTGAAGCGTGTAGAAAATGGAAATTGTGATTACTACCGGGGGTTTGTGTTTGAAGTGGCACAGATACTTTGAGAAGGAAGAGTGTGAACTCACTAACACACTCATCACTAGGCTGGTGTGGAGCACTAATCAGGGGCTTGTTGTGTTTATGTGTGTGTGTGTGTGTGTGTGTGTGTGTGTGTGTGCATCTGGTGGGAGTTTCTGAGGCCAGGTTTGAGAGATGGGTATGGAGTGTGTGCTTACATCTGTATGACAGAATGGCAGATGTAGCGAACGGGTTCCGCTCCCATCGCGCTGCCGGAGATGATGCATGTGATGTAATCATATCTGTGAATAAATGGAAAAAGACAGCATGAGATTTAATCATATATCTCATTTACGTCGTCCTTGCAAATAGATGGAGAGCGAAAAACTGTCTGACTCACAGACTTTCAATTACAAACGCCACTTTTAGTTACAGCTACAGAAGAGGTAACGAGGTGGGGGGGTGGGGTGTTAGGGGAGAGGGGGGGGTGTATGAAATCCCGGCGCTGTCCCTGCATTCCTTCACTGCCTTTGTCTCAAATGATGAAAAAGGTGTTTGTGTGTGTGTGTGTGTGTGTGTGTGTGTGTGTGCGCGCGCGCGCACTGAAAAGAGACTGTAGTTAAAAAAGAAAAAGAAAAAAAAAAACCCAGAATCTGCATTTCACTGGGCAGCACATCAAACAACAGCTTGTGGTTCTTCAGCAGTCACTCATCTGCCTCGTCTCAAATCCGCCGTCTCCTCCGAGTCCAAACACATTATATATTCCTGCATAATAAACCAGACGGATACTGACTCACGCCGCTATTTTTATTTATTTATTTATTTTGTTTGTTTATTTATTTATTTACGTATTCTACATATCCTGGCACAGATTTAGATGTTCACACAATAAAACTTCCTATATATTTTTCATGCATTTCGTTCTTCGTCCACGTAACCCTACACTAGAAAGCAATAAACGGAATGTTGATTATCTTGCGTGTAATTAATAAGCCAGCAGTTAATGTTGTCACGTGTAGCTGTGGCCTATGCTGCATTTTTTTTTTTTTTTTTGGTGGGGGGGGGGGGGGTGGTACACTTTCAGCAGTACCTACAGTACATATGAATAGAAACTCCATTTCTGCAGTTTCTTGTTTGTTTGTTGAGTCACAGGGATATTAACTCAGCAGTATTAGCACTGAGTTTTACACTTAGGTTGGTCGGGTTATATCAGAGTGGATTTTTGATGATTTTGCAAAATGCTATAACAACTCCACCTCTGACAATTGTGTTAAACTGAATATAGAGTGTCTAGTCAAAAAAATAAATAAATAAATAAAAAAAATCGCCATTTTAAGAAGGTTGAATTAGTGAGCTGCATCAAAAACAAAAAAAGGAAGTGATGAAGCGATGCTCCCATCATGCATAGCGTCCACTGTACGAGCCTCTGGAGACAGTGTTATGATCCGGGGTCGCTTCAGTCGCTCAGGTCGAGACTCAGCAACGTTACGTTGACGTCAGACCACCTGAAAGTACTGAATGACCAGAACACCACACTTCTCTTCTTTGATGTCACGACTCAGATTGTAAAAGAGGGGGGGGGGGGTGTGGGGGATGGATGGGGCGGGGGGCTCTGGGAGAACGAGGAATCATTTACACACATGAACTTGACACCACATTGTTCCATAATCAAAGCTACAGGTGATGGAATGAAATATTGAATGAGCATATCAGCCTCCAGTTGTGTTTGTGGTAATGTAAATATGCATTTTTGTAGCAATAAAATGTCGGCTGAGTTTTAATTTAAAATATACTAAACACATGCTTTTATTGCGTTTTTGGTGTGAGTCACTGGGAGCAACTTAAAATAATTTTCAAGTCAAGTCAAGTCACGTCAAGTAGGCTTTTATTGTCACTTCAACCATATACAGTTCAGTATGCAGTGAAACAAAACAACGTTCCTCCAGATGCTACATACTGTACAACATTGGCTTAATGAATGCTGGCTGCAACATTGGCTTAATTAATTACAAACATAAATTAACAGAACTAACTAGCTAACTAATAAACCTAATGAGCTGACTAGCTGGAACAAGACAGATTGACATTTTAAGTTAACAGCGAACTGTCTATATTTTTATACAAAAGAGACAAAATAAAGTGCACATGTGCAAACAGGAGCGACAATGCAACAATATGACGCTTCACTTTCAATACATTAAAAAAATAATGTTATATACAAAAACTTTTTCATTACAAAATTAGTTGAGGATCATGAAAAACAATCCAAAAAATGTTCAGTGTACAAAATCCTCAGCGCCCTTCTCTACCAGTGTTAGTTTCACTTCAGTTTTTGATCCCATATTTCATAGCAAATGTATAGTATATGTTTACACGTACAGTATGTGCCATAGAAAGTCTGATTGGGCATCAAACAAGGGCATACACTGACAGACCACTCAGATCAGCCACACCACTAACAGCACCACCAGGTGCATTAGATAACACAGATGCGTTTATCCAGTACACTAGCGACAGGATGATGGCCACCCAAGGCTTATCTATGCCTATGTGGTTCAAAGACCAGTGTGTCCCACAGAAAATCCAATGAGGCTGAAAAAAATACAATGCTGGTCACGATAGTAAGGCACCAGAACATCCAGTGCCCCATAGCCTGATGCATATGGGGGTTAGTAGGCAAAGAGTTCAAGGCTGTGGAACCGATCTCCAAACTTCCCAGACCTCAACTGATCAGTACCAATGGAACAAAAATGTCAGATCCACAAAGGCTCTACTCTGCAATCCACAGCACTCACAGCTAATGTCCTGGTGCCAGAAAGCATAGTACAGCCCCAGAGGTCCTATAGAGACATGCGCCAAGGGGTCAGAGCTGCCCCGGGGAACATACACTATACCGAGCATACTGCTTTGCATTTTGCAAAGCAGATTTTTTTTTACGGCTGATCAAGTTACAATAGAGCTCAGAAATCCCAATGTGAAATCCCTGTGCTTGGTTGGATTTCCTCTGGGTTCTCTGGTTTCCTCCCACAGTCCAAAAACTTGCAGGTTAGGCCAATCTGTGTTACCAAATTGCCCGTAGTGTGTGAATGTGCATGTGAATGTTGACCGAAGGACCTACCACAGTTGTACAAATGGGAATAAACACCATGCTCACCATTGGCCTCCACAGTCCCTAGTCGGACTACAGAGGCTTCCAGGTAGATGGATGGATATAGATACTGCATATCATGCTACAGGCAATACTCTGCTTGAGTGATAGGTTAATGGTCAATCGTCTTTATCTCATTTTGCAGTCAAACTGTTCACATGCAGTAGTTTATCCTACCTTTCAAAGGTATGTTGCACAGTAGGCTGATTTCCAAAGCGATTGCATTAATGTAATCAGTAAAACAGTGCAGGTTGTGTTTTTAAGGGAAAATAACCAACTGAGGTATAGAAACAATGACAGCTTCATCACACCATGTGATCATTGATTGTTTTCCTTTAACAGCCTGAAATGGATTGGCCAAGTCACACTGATTTATCATACTGATTGATTGTCTGTGTATTTAGAATGCTGGACACTATTCACACTATGAATCACTTTTTTAAAGGGTCAATCACATGACATGTCCCCTGATATCATATGAGTTTCCTTGAAAGTCATACAATCAATGTGTGTACACTCACCTAAAGGATGATTAGGAACACCAGACTAATACGATGTTTGACCCCCTTTCGCCTTCAGAACTGCCTTAATTCTACGTGGCATTGATTCAACAAGGTGCTGAAAGCATTCTTTAGACACGTTGGCCCATATTGATAGGAGAGCATCGTGCAGTTGATGGAGGTTTGTGGGATGCACATCCAGGGCACGAAGCTCCCGTTCCACCACATCCCAAAGATGCTCTATTGGGTTGAGATCTGGTGACTGTGGCGGCCATTTTAGTACAGTGAACTCATTGTCATGTTCAACAAACCAATCTGAAATGATGGGAGCTTTGTGACATGGTGCATTATCCTGCTGGAAGTAGCCATCAGAGGATGTGTACATGGTGGTCATAAAGGGATGGACATGGTCAGAAACAATGCTCAGGTTGGCTGTGGCATTTAAACGATGCCCAATTGGCACTAAGGGGCCTAAAGTGTGCCAAGAAAAGATCCCCCACACCATTACACCATCACCACCACCAGCAGCAGCCTGCACAGTGGTAACAAGGCATGATGGATCCATGCTCTCATTCTGTTTACGCCAAATTCTGACTCCACCATTTTAATGTCTCACAGAAATCGAGACTCATCAGACCAGGCAACATTTTTCCAGTCTTCAACTGTCCAATGTTGGTGAGCTGGTGCAAATTGTCGTCTCTTTTTCCTATTTGTAGTGGAGATGAGTGGCACCCGGTGGGGTCTTCTGCTGTTGTAGCCCATCCGCCTCAAGGTTGCGCGTGTTGTGGCTTCACAAATGCTTTGCTGCAGACCTCGGTTGTAACGAGTGGTCATTTCAGTCAAAGTTGCTCTTCTATCAGCTTGAATCAGTCGGCCCATTCTCCTCTGACCTCTAGCATCAACAAGGCGTATTCACCCACAGGACTGCCCCATACTGGATATTTTTCCCTTTTCACACCATTCGTTGTAAACCCTAGAAATGGTTGTGCGTGAAAATCCCAGTAACTGAGCAGATTGTGAAATACTCAGACCGGCCCGTCCGGCACCAACAACCATGCCACGCCCAAAATTACTTAAATCACCTTTCTTTCTTTCCCATTCTGACATTCAGTTTGGAGTTCAGGAGATTGTCTCGACCAGGACCACACCCCTAAATGCATTGAAGCAACTGCCATGTGATTGGTTGATTAGATAATCGCATTAACGAGAAATTGAACAGGTGTTCCTAATAATCCTTCTGGTGAGTGTATACACACATATGAAAATAATTTATATTGACTTGTACAACCATCAGAAGATATTGTGAGAGCAAGCTGTCTATTATAAGAGTGCATTTTTTTCTCTGACAGGTATTTCATAGGCAGAGTGTTATCTTCTCTAACCGCCCCAGTGCTCACAAAGTAAAATGCATTACGCTACGTTCAGACTTGCACTGACTTCAACACTGTTAAAAAAATAAAAATAAAATAATAATAAAAGCCTGCTTTCTCAGCTGTGTCGTCGGCTGTCAGTACGCATTTCTACACACATGCCGGGTCTCTAACTAGAGAAATGAATTCTCTCATCTGTGCTTTCTCTATTGAGCTGGACTGTTTCCTGAAAGCCTCACACACCTGAAAGAACGCCGAGTTTAACGTTAAGACGAAGCAGTGCTTTTACAATATACAGCATGTTCACCCGCAGAGGTGTGAAGGTTCGGGGTAATTTTCTATCACAGCAGATATGACTGTAGTCCCAGGTTGGTGTTCATGTGCTTGTTCTAACACCCTATGTTTTTTATTTTATTTTATATTTATAAACAGTATTAACTTTAGCTCATTAACAACAACAACAATAATAATAATAATAATAATAATAATAATAGCTCATTAACACTGACTTGTATTCAGCATATATTACTATTACTATAATAATAATAATAATAATAATAATAATAAAAGACAAAGAAGTAAAAGAAACGTTTAACCACTGATCAGTCATAACATTATGGCAGGTGACATGAACAACATTGATCACCGTGTCCTGGGAGTAAGAGAAGCCACAAAAGACTCGTCTAAGCAGTGTAACATATACACACAGGTGATTTGTGGAAGTGTGGTACAATACAAAGACAGATAACAGCTAACGACAGTCTGATACATAGACAAATCTGATGCAGAGAGGTTGGACGGAGGACGGAGCTGAAGTAAAGAACAAAAAAAAAAACGAATGTTTTGTACCATCACACATTTAACATCTACACTAAATCTAAAAAAAAACAGCCTATCTATACACTATGTCTGCATATCCAATAGCTAGAAGTCTAAAGGGTAGTGATTTATCCTTTGCTAAGATATTTAGACAGAGAACATTCGATGGACTTTCATGTCCAAACCACAATGCAGGATTTATGCTTTAAGTCCCACAAAAAAAAAAAAAAAAAAAAAAAAAAAAAGAAGTCTATATGTGAACACCAAAACTAATGGACGTGTGTGTATTGTAAGAAAGTGTTGAATGACTAGGACCATGAAAGTATTGACTAGTCAGTAAGAGAAGCTTTTCGTAGTAAAATAATACATTTTAAAGATAGTGACAGAACAGAATTCGATGTAACCAGTGGCACAAATGACCGTCTCCTCCTCTATAGGCGCTTCTGGCTGAAATTTACAGGACTCACTATCTCTCCCAAGTGATGTTTGGTCATCAGATGACCAAACCAGAGCACCAAAGGATCTGCTGCCAATGTCCTGGGGCCTGAGCGGGGTGGCCGAAAGGGCTGGTTCAGTGGTTAAGTCATTGTGCTACAGATCAGAAGGTCCTGGGCTCAAATCCCAGCACCATCATGCTGCTCTTGCGCAAGGCCCTTAACCCTCAATTCCTCAGATGCAAAAGAAATATATATATAAAAAAAGAGAGAGATAAAATATAAGTCGCTCTGGATATGGGCCTTTTCCTAATGATCATATGTAAATGCCAGAAACAACAGCAGAGCGCAGAGGCCCTGTGGAGTCGCACCGTCAGGCGCCGGAGCTTCGCCCGTGTCACAAGGTCACAAGGAGCCCAACGTCTAGGTGGTTTTAATGTTAAGGGTTTCCTGGGTGTAATTGCTAATATGATTATGGAAGGAGTCTTCAGTGGTAACAATCAGCAGTCAACTTTTCTTCATCTTCATGGTTGAGAAAGTTTACCCTTGCATGCTAGAGTTTTTTTTTTTTTTTTTCTTTTCTTTTTTTTTTCCATCTTATTGATTTCAAGAGAAGCAGCATTCATATTTAACTATAAATGGATCAAACATACAATGTGCTACTCTTCAATTAATGACGTGTTGCAAAGCGGGATGTGCCGTTGTGGGAAAATAATCCACTTGAGAGTGCTAATAGTGAGTAATTTCCATCACACTAAAGGTTTAAGATTAATTTTCTTAAATTTTTTGTCTACTTAATTTTTACTGTTTGACCAGCATGATTAAAAAAAAAAACAGATTTTTCCATTTGACTAATTCACAAATTTAGATTTAGAGTTAAATCGTGTGCTAAACGAGCCAAAGAGCCAAACGAAAAAAAAAAAATCAGTTCAGAGCTTTAAGCAGTTAAGGTCACATGTCTGGTGTTAAGCTCATTGTCTGGAAGTGTAAATTAGTGTCAACGCTCCAGGGTGCAGATGTTAGGACACAACTGTGGGAATAAAAGGAAGAAATGAAGTTTCAGACAGCTGTTTTAGCAATTTCATTGCGTTGATGACTTTAACACCTCTTTTTCGAAAAAAAAAAAAAAAAAAAAAAACTTTTTCCTGCCAATAGACCTGATGAAGTGCTCAGGCAAAATGGAGAAACGCATATAAGATCACAACCCACGTTCTGTTGATGTAGTGCTACTATAAAATCAATAACAGGCACATTGCTTATTGCGAGCATCAGCACCGAGAAGTGAACGAACCCTGACGACTTCTTTCTTCCTGCTATATTTATCTCGATATGTACTTTTATTCCGATGGATTCTTTTTTTTTTCTGCTATTGATTGTTTCCGTTTCAGCAGGCACTCGGTTATTAAGTCATAAAACATGGTTGCGTGAGGCACTTCCAGACGAGCGACTTCCAGAAACCGGGAACGGCGATGAAGAACGTACGAGAGCAGGTGCGACGTCTGTAATGAATCATTAGACATGGATGAAACAATCAGTCTGTGTGTGCGACCTCTCTGGCAGATGCTGCGCAAGATCCTTCAGCCAGCTTCACATCCGCGTAAACAGGCCGGCTTTGTGGTGGAGGCTGAGATGGCGACGCCATCTGCGCCTGTGGCCTCGCTCGCCCATAACGACTGCTTGTTTCGCAAATGAAACAAGTTCGGTTCATTAGAGGGGAGACTCGCTCGATGCTTTTCAGCACAGTTTCCCTGCTAATATGTGAGCGGAACATTGATTTGTGATGTTTTTTGTCTCCAGCACTGAGTTGATTTTGCCCTCTTCCTGTTTAATGTTAGCATGTGCAGCCTGTGTACACTTCCGAAGACAGTAGGCTGTGATCAAGCTGAGTCACTATTTCCACCATGATAACAGAATATCCTAAAGTCTTTAACTCCTCTTATATTACCGCATTGATTTTATAATCAACATGCTTGTTTATGTATTTGTACTTGCGCTTAGCACTTAGTTAGCTCCTGTTTTTTACTACTGTACTTAACAGGTGCGATTTCTTTAAGACTGCAAGGGAAGCTGAGCTCAGCTTACCCAATAATGTCACAAAATTAATGGTCAAATTATGTACTGTTGTATTAACATTTTATCGACTAAAAATTCCCGTAGCGTCACGGTGCGTTTCCCTGTTGAAGCCCAGCGTCCACTGACTTCAATGCGGCTGCTTTGAACGTTTTTTTTTTTTCTTTTCTTCAGTGCTTTGAAACTAGACGGTCATTGGATAAACGCTGCGATTAAGTCCCGCCCACGGACGCTCGGCGTCTCTGGGGGTGAATGAGGAGTGGGCGGGCCCGGACGCCGAGCTTCTGCGTGATGATTGGAGGGTCTGACGAAAGACGGCGTCTCCTTTTGACTGACAGCAATTTTGTACTATAAGGGATCGCTGAAGTCCCATCGCGGCTTTCTGAAGTTCAGTCGAAATAAAAACTGCTGCGACCTATTTCTTTATATTTGCTTGGCGAAATCGCTTGATTTTCATCATACATTTGACTGGCCATTGAGAGGACACCGGTCAAGTCACTGGAAAAGACGCCTAGTTGGTACAACAGGGTCACAGACCGTTTTCTTGAAAAGGAACGTAGGGCAGAATTTACTTTTAAATAAATAGACAATTTTATGATGTAGGCCGAAGATGAGCTTCCCCTATTTGACAGACCAGTACAGACCGCCACTGGTACTTAAGTACATATTTTACATACCTGTACTTTGCTTGAGTAGCTTTTTTATTTGTGGATACTTTGGGTGGCACGGCGGCTTAGTGTTTAGCACTGTAACCTTGCACCTCTCCAGGGTCCGGGTTCGAGTCCCACCTCTGTGTCTGCATGGAGCCTGCATGTTCTCCCTGTGCATGGTGGGTTTCCTCAGCGTACACCGGTTTCCTTCCACAGCCTAAGGAACCTAAGATTAGGCTAATTGGTGTTCCCAAATTGCCTGTAGTGCATGTGTGAGTGAGTGTGTGTGTGTGTGTGTGTGGTGTATGCCCTGCGATGGATCGGCACCCTGTCCAGGGTGTATACACCACCTCATATCCTCGGATAGGCTCCAGGCTCCCCGCGACCTGGTACACATGAGGCGAGACTTTGTACTTCGCTCAACTATATCCCGGAGCAAATATCTATACCTTCTACTTCACTACACTTCTGCATGCCATTGAACTACATACCAACCGTAGAAACAGGAATAACACCATCACCTGTTGACTATTATGCATAATTGTGAGATTTGCCTGCCCTCTGTAAAACTCTTAATCATGTAGCAGGTGTTTAAAATCAGAAGCAGACAGCAAGGAAATTGCATGTTAACAGTTGGAAAGGAGTGAGAGAGAGAGAGAGAGAGAGAGAGAGAGAGAGAGAGAGACGCTTTTACAATGAATTTATGTCTACTGTAAGCAAATATAAGCTCATTACATTTGATGCTTAATTTAAAGGTAATTACTTTATGCACTCCTCAAATAATAGTTTACTTAGGGTATCTCTACTTTTACTCAAGTAGAGGATTTGTGTACTTTGTCCCCCACTGTGTTCTTTATAAAATGATCTTTATAAAATCTAAGTTATGGCCTTGGTGGCTCTGTGGAAGTGAATTGTAGTTGTTGTCTTAGCTGCTGCCTTTTAACCTCAATTCCCAATACCAGAACGTTACACCGCCACTTTCCGTCTTTTCCCTGATGTATTTGGTTCGGCGGTCTTATCTTATCTTATCTTATCTTATCTTATCTTATCTTATCTTATCTTATCTTATCTTATCTTATCATATTTACTTCAGCACTTCACTAATCAATATTTTGCTGTACAGCTAAAGAGATTCAAGACGGAAGAAGTTTTCCGTAATCTATCACAGTAAAATATGAACGACGCTGTCAGTGCAGCATGTGGTGCATGTGGTGCATCTCATCCCTGACCAGTAGGACAGCATGTTACAGGTGCGCCTTTGGTTCTTGTAAAAGCCGGACTTCTCTTCTTCCTATAGTTACACTACTTCGTGTGTGTCTTGTTTTGGCTTCTGTGTGCCTGAGATGTCATGACAAGACTCGAGATGTCGGGATACCACTCTGGCGTTTCCTGAGGCAATTTGCCTAAAAGAGACAGAATTGGGCAGGACGATGTTGCAGGGGTTAGGGTCGTGGTCGCACACCTCCAGGTTCCTTTTCGAATCTGTGTGTGGAGTTTGCATGACCTCCCCGTGCTTGGTGGGTTCTTTGGTTCCAACGACATGGTGTTTTCGAACTGTCTGTAGCTTGTGAATGAGCGTGTATATGCTTGTGTCCAGCGATGGATTTCCACCCCCTCCAGAGTGCACCCTGTCTAGTTCCCCAAGTCCACAGAAATAGGCTCCAGACCTCCCTCGACCCTGTACAGGATAAAGAAAATAAGCAGTGAAACAGAATTGCCTTGGTTAGATTTGAATCTATGCAGTCAGGTAGTTGTGCTAAGCAAGTTGTGCTGCAGTATCCCTACACCGCTAGCGATAACCACATAGCGTTTCTCTGTGTTTTGAGTTTAACTTACCTACGTGTAAGCAAACATTAGCTGAAAGTGATAGTTGTCCATCTTTAAGCTGCCACTCATGCCATGGTCGCCTCTTTGTTACCTAGGCAACCGGAGTTGTTTTGTTTTCCGAGCTCGAAAGCTGAAACCATGCCCTCTTTGTGATGCTTTCTAACACTGGTCATGAGAAAGGTTATGGCAGTCGATAATACAACAAGTGTTCACCGTCCACCTCCGTTACTCGCTCAGGGGGTTCAAGCTTTCGGCTGCTGAGTCAGACGTTTTGGGGTACGAGCCACAGCTCCACCATGCTGCCACAAGGCTCTTGAGCAAGGCCCTCAACTCATCAGTATCATGGCTGGTCCTGCACTCTCACTCCAACTTCCTAACGCACTGGAGATGCTGGAGAAGTAAAGCTCGTAGATACTGAAACCCCTGATCAGACTGCAGAGGGTCTACATCAGCGGCGGATACCATGAGAGAATGAAACCCCTGGATCAGACCGTGTTGCATCTATGGAGACAGGAGAAAGCGCTGCCGAAACATTGGAGTAGCGTGAGGAGAGGCTGCGAGTTGACCGCACACTCCGTTCTGGTGTAAATACCTCCAGTAAATAAATAACCTTTAGTAAATGAATAAATCCACTGTAATGTACTGTATATGTTACGAATGAAGACGTCTTCTCCTTAGTCTCTACAGTAGTCTGTTTGTCCTGAAGTCCTCAAATGCTTCGCATTCTGATACCGCAATCCTATTTTCTGTTCAATGCCGATCACGGGCAGAGCATTTTTTTGGTGTCTGGATTACAAAAAAAGAGATAATTATTATGTATACAGCGTTTCAGAACTTGTTTACGAGCTCAGATTGGATGATTGAAGCCCTTTTTTTCCCCTCATTGTTTATTTGCCGCTAATGTTCTCGGAGTTACTTTGAAAGGCGACAGAAATCGTCCACACACAGACTCTTCACAGAGGCACGGAGAGAAAGAGCAAACACTTGGAATGAGTAGCAGCACTCACCGCTGCTTATTTACCATCGAGTGTTCATCAATTGTCAGTTAATGATGCTTCGCAAAGCAGCGGATTTGTTTTTGGCAAACGGCACTGACGTCCCCATTATCCGCGGTAATTTATTGTTTGCTGCAACCTTCTTTGTGGCCATGTGATCCACTATATCAATGCTTTATTTCTTTCTTTTTCCTTTTAACAGTAGATAAAATCCAGGTTGGCATGCTCCCTCGTTCAGCTTTCCTCTCCTTTTTGGTATTCATCAGAGAGCTGCACTTCTCAAACAAGCAGAAACTATTTTCCGGGACCGTTATCACGCCGTCCGAGAGAACCATCAGACCTCGGAAGTCTCTCTCCTCTTATCAAAATAAATGAGTGATATGTGCATCATCCCAGCTTGTGTAGTGAATCGATAAGGCACAGTTTGCATGTTTATTGATCTCCAGGGACAAAAATAAATAAAAATAAAATAATAATAATAATAAAAACAGGTCATCTCTGCGTGCTTTTATCGCCAGGACGTGTGCAATACATACTGTAGGTACGCGAAATATACTCTACACTGAGTCAGGACATACTAGTACGGAAAAAATGTGTCAAAAGTCAAAATCTTAATGTTTATTAGATTCTTTCTTACTGGTGTTTAGACAAAATGGCGAAATCGAAACAGATACCTCAGTATTTAGAGTTTTTACATGTTACCAAGAAACCACCATCTGTTACAGTTTTACCTTTCACTGTTACAAACCACTGACACTGGAGACTCCTTCAACTACTGTTAAATAAAAAATAAATTGTACAGATCATCATCCTATCAATGTTTAAACATTTTGTTTGCGCAGCATTTCATATTAAAATGTCTGCCAAGAGCTCTGAACAGTAATAGATTAAACTCATCACATTCCGAGATGCTTTTAATGAAAAGTAATCAAGACCTTCTTTTTGAAAACCTTCAGGATTCGGAAATTTTTTCGGTGGATTTTTGCTACGCGAATCCAAAGACAACATCATCAGTACAGCAGTACCTCGGCGTACAATTTTAAATTTGTTCCGGAGGTGAAAATGTCTGAGGCAGAGTATTTGTATGTCGGGGTACCATTGTGTTCCCCAAACTGGCGGAACAGTGGCATAATGGTTTGCACTGAGGCCGGTCATGTGCAGGGTTGAGTCTTTGAGTCCTGCCTCGGGTCTGTGTGTGTGTGTGTGTGTGTGTGTGTATGTGGAGTTGGCATGTTCTCCCCCCGTGCTTGGTGTGTTTCCTCCAGGTACTCTGGTTTCCTCCAACACTTCAAAGACATACTGGATAGCATAATTGGTGTTTCCAAATTGCCCACAGTGTTTAAGTATTTGTGCCGTGCAATGTATTGGCACCCTGTGTCCTGCCTGCCTTGCACCTGCAGTCTCCGGGGATACACTCCAGGCCTCCTGTCGCCCTGTACAGGATAAGCGCTATACAGAATGAATAAATGAATGAACAAGTTATTTCCCAAATCTCTGTATACATTCTTATTATAGCTCTCTCTCTCTCTCTCTCTCTCTCTCTCTCTCTCTCGCTTTCTCTCTCTGTACATATATTCATGACTTGCAGCTCCAGAATATCTCATGTTTCGTCTACCAGCCCCTAAATTTACTCTTCTTACATCATCATGCACTGACTTTCTCCGTATTACTCATCTTGCGACTGCCCGATATATAACCAGACTTTCCCTCCCTATCTGTCATCTCTTTGTAATATTCATCAAAAACCAAAAACTTTAAAATGATATTTTATGATTTCAGTGACGCACGGCATAATTTCATTACTGAAATTGCGTCATGCTTTTCTGATAATCTACTCCGTGTTTCTTAAATACCCCTTCCTAATAAACCCGGCATCCCAAAGGACATTGTAAAGGTCACAGTTGAAAATTTGAATCATAAAGCATTATTATAAAATAAGAATTCGGCCTGACACAACGGGGTTTGGCGGAGGAGCGAATATCACAGCGTGCCGAGCTGGCATCTTAGACAATGATAACGCTGTTAATATGTAAAACCAACCCGTTATGAAGACCTCAGATCTGTTGGTATAAACTCTATACTCTCATTTCCTTTGAGCAAAAAAAAGGCTTCATCGGGATTAAAATCATTTAACAGTCCACAGACTGTATGTATTAACATTAAATATCTGTGCTGGAGTCAGCATGGTGGTGCTGAAGCAGGTATGTGCACTCAACTAGCTTTATCTTTCAATTAAGTGAATACATACATACACTTTCAGACCAGGTATGCAACAAGGGAGAACATGCTACCTAGTCACACACAGAACCGAGATGCTAATCAAACACACACACACACCTGGAGGTGCGAGGCGACAGTGCCAAGCCCTAAGCCACGGTGCCACCCCCATGTGTACTGTACAGGTCTGTGTATATTTTTGAACATGTGTGGTTTTGTCTTGCCCTCAGACTTACTGGAAACAGGACATTTCCACACTCTCACACACTAGGGGCAATTTGGAAACACCAGTTAGCCAAATCTTTGGACTGGGGGAGCAAACCAGAGTACCTGGAAGACACCCACCAAGCATGGGGAGAACATACAAACTCTACACACACATAGACCTGGAAGTGCGAGGCCACACTGCTGACCGCTACGTCACCATGTTTTACCTTTTAGTATAAATTAGATAAATATTGTATATACACTCACTTACATCAGTGAGTACACCCCTCCAATTTTAGCAACTATTTTAGTATATCTTGTCAAAGGACAATACTATAGAAATTAAACTCGGATATATTTCAGAGTCGCCAATGTGCAACTTGTATAGCGGTACAGGTTCACCGTCCTCTGAAAATAACTCAACATACAACCATTATAATCAAAATTGTCAAAAAGTGAGCACACCCTAAGTGATAACAGCTGTACTGTACATCTTTGCAAAGTCAAGCCATGCAAAGTCACACGATCTATTCATCACGTTCATGTGTTTGTCAGTGGCCGAGTACGTCTCCAGACCTGAACCCTATTGAGCACATGTGGGACGTCCACAATTGGAAGGTGGAGAAGCAACATTGCGCTATGAACATCCAGCAGCCCCGTGATATCATTAAGGAGGAGTGGAAAAGGATCCCAGCAACAACATGCGCAGCTCTGGTGAACTCCAGGCCCAGACGGATTACGGCCATGCTAGATAATGATGGCGCGAAACACAAAATATTGATACTTTGGACACAGCTTTGTTCACTTAGGGTGTACTCATTTTCGTTGCTAGTTATTTAGACAATAAAGTCTGCATGTTGAGTTATTGTTAGAAGACAGTAAATCTATACAGATATACAGTACAAGCTGCACATGGACTACTCTAAAGTATATCCAAGTTTCATTTCTATATATGGCTGAAATATGAGTGGTGGTACAGTATACTCACTTTTGTGAGATTTTATACACTTTTGAGTATATATATATATATATATATATATATATATATATATTATATATATATATATATATTAAACAAAATACTGTTTAATTTATTAACATTTCTTTTACTGTTGGGAATGAGCACTTAGCAGACACCCTTTTTTTATCACGTTCTTATTAATTTTTATCACATCATACATCCGAGCAGTCGAAGGTTAAGCACCTTGTTCAAGGGCCCAACAGTGGCAACATGGTGATCGTTGGGGTTTGAACCTGGGACCATCCGAACTATAGTCCAATGCCTTAACCACTGAGCAACCCCTGACCCACCCCTGACCCTTCGATTTTTAATGAATTTGTAATCGGAAACCGAGCAAGTATTAGTTAACGAGCGCCGAGTATCATGTATCAAGCATGCGACTCCTATTTTGACACTGAGCGTCACTCTCTCACCTGCAGATTAATTTGTTTTATTTTCATTTCATAGATTGTATTAATTATTTTTATGTATTTAATTTTTGGGGCTATGGAACGAATAATTTGAGTTTTCATTATGGGAAATGATGGGAAATGATGATTTGGTTTACGAGTGTTTTGGAACACAAGCCCAATTCTGGAACGAATTATGCTCATAATCCAAGGTTCCACTGTGTGTGTGTGTATGTATGTATGTATATATATATATATATATATATATATATATATATATATATATATATATATATATCATACAAGGTAGGCCAAAAGTAGGGTTACAGTTATCTGCTTCATTATCTGCTTCACCTTCACAATCACGTTTTAGATATTAAAATTATTATAATCAAGAAAGTGGACTCTTTGAGATTAAATGTTCAATGTAATTATGATATATGTAAATAAAAGTCTACATTTCTAATAAAGGAAAAATGTTTAAATGTTAACTGTAACCTTACTTTTGGCCCACCCTGTATATGATGATTGGGGGTATATATATATATATATATATATATATATATATATATATATATATATATATTATATATATATATATATACACACAGGTATATGATATTGGACAGAACCAAACAATCCCACTTTGCATGTTTTATCGATTTCCTGTTTTTATTTTCTGCTCACTCTTATAACACACACTAGTTCTAGCCTTAATGATTTCATCCAACTCAGGGAATAAATATAACCCGTGCAAAATCATGATCTCCTATTAGTCACCATTCAGAAGTAGTCCTCATTAACAGTCTGGGAAATAAACAAAGGGGCTGAATTGAATTGTTCTAGCAGTCAGATCGCAGAGGCGGTAGGAAACAAGAGAAAATCGAAGACTCAGCATCAGAGCACGCGGCAGGGGTTTAAATCACGAACCAACAGAGAGAGACGGCAATTACAGAGTCCTCTCGTGACACGGAAGGGATTTAACAAGCAACAGGAAGAGGAGGGAAAGGTGTAGGGCAGAGGTGTAGTTCAGCCTGGGTGGATTTCGAGCTTGAAATCGACACTGAGATGTTTCCTGACATTTCCATTGTTTGTTTTTCTTGGACAAGAACATTGTGCAAAAATATTTGTTGTATTTCTAAACTTTCAGGGTGTCCATCATGTACAGCATGACAGTAATTATCAGCACTATTCATTTTACACGGTTTGTTTATGGACACGTTTAATCTATAATTTGCAACTCGTGCTTTAATGAAATCATCAATGGAAAATATGGAATCAGCTACTATGCATTTTTAATAAGAGCATTTCTACTGCCTACCGTGTTAACACAGAAGGACTCCTTCCAATGGTCTTTTCCAACACGTTGATATTGTGACTTTTTTAGTAACAAGTCATTTATTTCAGAAGGAGTCTCCAGTGCAAGCGCCTTGTAACATTTAGAAGAAAAGTTTTAACTTTTTTTCATTGCTTCAAGACAGAGACGTAGGCACTTATGACAGAATGATTTATTTATTTATTTATTTATTTATTTAATAGTAAAGAGTAAGTAGTAGTTTAAAAAAAATAAGAAAGTCTGTTTTTGAAGGAACCTTTCACAAAGCATTAAATGTAACTATACATTAGATTTTCATTTAAATTATGGCGTGTCATTCTCCAGTGAATGAATGTTTGAACTGTTGCCAGTTTGTTGTGATAAAACAGGGTGGTAAAACTAACTCTGCTTCATCCTACCATAATTATTTTTCATCGTGACAGGAAACATTTTATTCCTCACATGTTGGAGATTTTAGGTCTACTTATTTAATTCGATACCTTGGTATAGAACTACACGTTTCTAGCCCTATAAGACAGGCTCGTCATTATTAAAATATCGCTAGCTGAAGCGAGATCAGGTTTGCTACAGTATGTGAGAGTGTTTCATCTAACGAATACCGAGCGTGTCTAAGCGTTCGCGCTGAACTACGGCTGGTGTTTACTATAAAGTGAGAGAAAATTGAAGAGGAGCCCAGACATAAATAATGACACTCATTCTTCCTCTCCTTCTCTTTTACATCAGGAGCAATTTGCTACGGCTAATTACCCCGTCTTGCGTGAATCCTGGGGATTTGCATAGCTGTCGGGCACCTTCCCTTCACGAGCAAAGGAATTGAGCCTCGCTCTTCCAAGGTGGCGCTGCCAAAATCGTTTATCAGGCCATTGTAGAAGGGGTCTCCAGGGGCCCGGGGTACATGACATCCGATTACCACCTGGATGTTATACACGCTGTTTCAATTCGCATTTGAGTCTGAGCAGAACTAGCCTCTGAAGTTACACCTTTCACTAGCGATAGCAGAGTAACTCAGTCTCTATCATAAACTAGCAAGTCCATTTTAATATTTATTATATTATTAATATTATTACACTCTTCCTTCTTTTTTTTTTCAATTCACCCCTGAGGTCTGTCACGGATATCCAGAGGAAATTCATACACAGCTCGATCCTTTTTAACAGCTGAATGAGCAGGCTCAAGGAATCCTTCAGGTATATCACTCGCTATAAATTCATGAAAATATTCCCAGTCGATGGATTCCAATTATGTTTGCATGCAAATTTTTATTCTGGATAAATTATTTAGCATAAAGATGCGATCTCAGTGCTTAATCCGCACACAATGTGGTTCACCCTGACCTGAGCGATATTAAAGTCAGTGCACTCTATGAAAATATGACTGTTTGGTGTGCGGTTGAAAGCAGATGTTACGCTTTATTTGCGTGGTACGCTACCCCGAGCGGCGCTAACCTACATCGCGTTACGTTATGCCACGTGGCTTAACCAAGGTTGGGTAGATTTAAGAGCGAAAGCTGTGGTGTCTGATGAATATCAGTCATGGAAATTATTATGAAACTTAAGTCAGGGTAAATACTGTACCTCAAGCAATCTGAGGACTGTGGGGAAACATTTGGGATGTAAGAGAAAGGGGACGAAGAACAATAGCATGGTGGATAAAACAATTATTATAAAAAAATGATAAAAACGAGAGCGAAATTTACCTCTACGGTTTTCTTAAAGTGGAAGCATCAAGGTACTGTCTAGAGCTCTAGGTACTGCAGGAACCTCTGTTGTCCAAATAGGGACCGTGGAGCCCAATGGTGTTTACCATTAAAAATTTTAATGTTCTCTGCCTGTGTCCTAACTCCTGCATTGGACTGTAATTATGATTTGTGACCAAAAAAAAAAAAAAAACTACACACTGAATATGTTTATGGAAACATAATCAGGGATTAATTACCTTAGTGACGTTAAACTTGGCATGGTTGTACATGCCAATTAAGCTGATTTGAGTAGAGTGGAACCTTGGATTACGAGCATAATTCATTCCAGAAGTGGGCTCGTGTTCCAAAACACTCATAAACCAAATCATAATTTCCCATAAGAAATAATGAAAACTCAAATTATTTGTTCCAGAGCTCCAAACAATAAAATAAATATATAAAAATAATTAATACAATCTATAAAATGAAAATAAAACAAATTAATCTGCACTTTACCTTTAAAAAAAGTACAAATAAATCCTGACAGATAAGTGTTTCTGTTGGTGTGGGCAGGCGCCGTGTGTGTGTGTGTGTGTGTGTGTGTGTGTGTGTGTGTGTGTGTGTAATTAGCCTCTTCCCTCGCCTCGTTTAACACAGTAACACTCCTCCTCCTTCTCCCTACCTCGCTTTTTAAGTTTCACAACAAACATACACACACACACACACACACACATACACACACAGACACAAGCACACACACACACAACGGAAACACCATTTTAACAGGAATAAAAGAAATCTTTCTGAGACTGGCGTGAGCGCATACTAAGGGAATCACTGCTGTAAAGTAAAAAAAAAACAAACAAAAACAAAACAAATGAACCAGCACCTTACCTTTGAAAAGAATCGCGACAGAGCAGAGTTTCTGTGTGCTTGTGAAGCCGGGGAGGGGGTGAAAAGGTGAGAGTGTGTCAGGGTGTGTGTTTCTGTGTGTGTCGGTGTCAAATTACGTGCACACACGCATGAGAGACTAAAAGAAAGAGGGAGAAGCCGTGGGGGGGTGAAAAGGTGAGAGAGTGACGCTCGGTGTCAAAATAACAGTCGCATGCGTGGTACATGATACTCGGCGCTCGTAAACTAAGACTTGCTCGGTTTCCGATTAAAAATTCATTAAAAATCTTTGCTCGGTTTGCGAAACACTCGTAAACCAGGTTACTCGCAATCCGAGGTTCCACTGTATTTCAGAACCTGTTGAGGAACTTGGATTTTTACCCACAAGAGACTCTTGACCAGAGGTACCAAAATTACTCAGAGTATAGACTGACTATCCTAAAATCTCTATCTATAAAAACTCTAAAATGTCTATGCTATTCAAAATCACATTGCATTCGAGTTTAAAATTAATATAAAAATACCCTGTATGTTGTAGATGAGCAACAATTTACAATTATTACTCACTTCTGTTTCTATTGCGTAAAAATACTATTAAAACAACCCCAAGATGTGTTCAAGTCAAAGCAGGACTGGTGATTGTACAGAATAACAGAACACAGTTCTGAGAGTAAACACTCTCTTTATTTCTCTATGTAATCCCCTGATACATTAATGTTTCATTAGTGCTAGTGCTTGGACACAATCAAGGCAGAAACTTTTCTCAGTCCACCGGAGTCATGATCAGACTTCTGAAACGCCGGCCTCCCAGGAACTGCTTTAATTGTGCTTCCAAACATGTGTAAATGTCTTGGAGAGAGTGTCTGGACTGTATGGGGATGTAGCAATAACTCACAGCTGAGATCCTGTAATGTGGGCGTGGTGTTGGTGAATAATTGTGTGTCCAGTTTCCATAGGCAGATGAGTCTCTTTCTTCCGCAGTTTGGTGGCACGTTATCTGTAATTTCTCAAGGACTCGCTGAATGTTCACGGCAGCTGGTTGTGAGCTCTGATCGTCAGTCCCAGATGTACAGCTGATCAAAAATGTTTGAATCTTTTTCTTCTTGTTCTTCTGCTTATTTATTTTCCCTATTGCTTTTTCCGTGTATTCTCGAGTGTTTTCAACACGTACTATTATAATATTCGGAAATAAATTGCAAAATCATTGAACATTCTTTTCATATTTGCATTCCGCACCTGACAGTAGAGATTACTACACACTCATAATTCCTGGGTCTGTATTACAGCCAGAAATAAAGAGAGTATCTGCAGTTTGGCCATGACAGAATGGGAGTCCCTTCTGGGTGGGTCTGTGTGTCCACTCTCTGAATTGGACGAGCACTATCGTGACTCTCAGTTCATCATCATTAAGCAGCAGAAAAGCGAAGCCTTCACCGGGACACAGTCATCCAGAGCACGAGTTGTCTCTCGGTGCACGCTCATTTGCATACCGTAATGAATCTCCGTTAAAGGAAGACGAGAAGGGTTAAGGTGTCATTATCTTCATGTTTTAATTTGGTAGGAGGGAATTTTTCCGAGGCGTTTTTCAAAGCAACAGTTTCTAATTATAAACAATATCTCGGGGGAGGAGGAGGCTGAGATATGCTTTGAGACTAAATTAAATATTTGCTCGTGAATTAAGTGCAGCTTGTCTGGATAGCTGGCTCCGGATATTTTTCTTTCTTTCTTTCTTTTTTTTTTTTCCCTTCTCCTTCTGGTTTTAATTCAGTTTTAATACAAGAGTTTGCAAATCTCCAACATTATTCAAACTCATTGTAGCTTAATCGTTTTTATGTGTTACATCATTATGCGTAGAGCTAAGGGGTAGCTAGGGATGGCCAATGGCACTCTGGTATGAAGCACAGGAAACTGAATGATAAATGGTAAAAAAAAAAAAAAAAAAATGTGAATTCCTATTTCAACAGTTGAAAAAAGTTCTTGTCCTCACTGTCTGTGTCCAGGACATCTGGCCAGCTAGAAGACATACTGGACTTATCCATTTCATGACTATCCATCGGGAGCTAATGATACTGGATCTGAAAATGTATAAAGTTTTATGTTAATTATGACCTTTTGCTAGACATGCTTTCTGTAACCTTCCTGATGGGGGCATCACATTATGTCATTTTCGATGAATGTGGATTAGTAATTAGCACTACCCTGGATATTCCCACCTCAATGCGGTCGCCGTGTATCACCTGGCCACTCTGTTTGTCTACAACCCCACACATCACCCTGACATGCTAATGTTATGTGTAAATCATTTATCCTGGCTATTATTTTAATATCACCAATTTGGAGATTTTATTATTATTATTATTATTTATTTATGTATTTATTTATTTATTTATTTATTTATCTGAATGATGTGTTCAATATGGCATTGTACAGCTCCGACTGCCTCTTAGTGATGTGTCATTGGGATAATTTAAGTCTGTAAATTACATTTAAGTCGGCCAAAAACTGACAATCAGATGAAGTTTAATTGGTTCCGTCTCTCAGATGAAAGTTTAATGGAATACAGTAAGTGATCACTATAACAATCTGTCTTAAAGACAAAACCGGTAGAGTATTTAAATAAGCCCTTAAGTCAGGTAATTAAAGAAAGAAAGTGAGAAAGGAAGAAAGAAAGTGAGACAGAAAGAAAGAAAGAAAGAAAGAAAGAAAGAAAGAAAGGAAAAAAGAAAGTGAGAAAGAAAGAAAGGAAGAAAGAAAGAGAGAAAGAAAGAAAGAAAGGAAGAAAGAAAGAAAGAAAGGAAGAAAGAAAGTGAGAAAGAAAGAAAGAAAGAAAAAACATGAGAAAGAACAAAAGAAAGAAAGAAAGTGAGAAAGAAAGAAAGTGAGAAAGAAAGAAAGTGAGAAAGGAAGAAAGAAAGTGAGAAAGAAAGAAAGAAAGAAAGTGAGAAAGAAAGAAAGAAAGTGAGAAAGGAAGAAAGAAAGTGAGAAAGAAAGAAAGAAAGTGAGAAAGAAAGAAAGGAAGGAAGAAAGAAAGAAAGAAAGAAAGAAAGAAAGAAAGGGACAAAGGAAGAAAGAAAGAACATGAGGAAGAAAGAAAGGGAGAAAGAAAGTAAGAAAGAAAGAAAGAAAGAAAGAAAGAAAGGAAAAAAGAAAGTGAGAAAGAAAGAAAGGAAGAAAGAAAGAGAGAAAGAAAGAAAGAAAGGAAGAAAGAAAGAAAGAAAGGAAGAAAGAAAGTGAGAAAGAAAGAAAGAAAGAAAAAACATGAGAAAGAACAAAAGAAAGAAAGAAAGTGAGAAAGAAAGAAAGTGAGAAAGAAAGAAAGTGAGAAAGGAAGAAAGAAAGTGAGAAAGAAAGAAAGAAAGAAAGTGAGAAAGAAAGAAAGAAAGTGAGAAAGGAAGAAAGAAAGTGAGAAAGAAAGAAAGAAAGTGAGAAAGAAAGAAAGGAAGGAAGAAAGAAAGAAAGAAAGAAAGAAAGAAAGAAAGGGACAAAGGAAGAAAGAAAGAACATGAGGAAGAAAGAAAGGGAGAAAGAAAGTAAGAAAGAAAGAAAGAAAGAAAGAAAGAAAGAACAGAACGCTTGTTGACAGCCATTGTTACACAAACCATTATATCAAATCATGTTTATTGCTGTTTAAGTTATTACTGAAAAGTTCACTACAATTTTTTAGAGAAATCCTTGACACAAAATACAATAATAATTTTTTTAAAAATTATAAAAAAAATACACATTTTGATTTCGGAAAATAAAAAGAAATCTACAGTATGAAAGATGTATGTAAAATGTATTGTTTCTAAATCTACATGAAGCAGAAAATGTAAACTTGGCATCATGTTTTACTAAAAAAAAAAAAAAAAAAAAAAGGGAATATGATTTCCTTAAATGCTTTTAAACTCAACATGAACTATGTAGCTGATGATAATGCCAGGGAGCACGGCTTTCTATCCTCCACAGGAAGTATGAAGCCGCTTCTTGCGCATTAAAATGTCACGGGTGGCATTTGAATGAAGAAGAAAAAGATGAGACGGAGAGACAGACTGTATATTGACTCTTCAGTGTAAAGGTTGTGATCCTATCAGCGTCGTGAGTTCATTGTTTGCGTCACTTGAGTGTGTCTCTTTCCTCCAGGCAACCTTTAAAAGCGGTTCGTGGTTTGTTCAGTTAATGGCTGTCATTACGGTTCAGTGAAAGGTCAACATGATAGGGATGATTACTTAATATTATTGACCTTTTCATGGTCAGGTGTGTAGTGTGCAGCACTTAAACATCATTTCTATACTGTACGTTCAATGTACAACTGGAATGTGGCTGAATTATGCTGCTGCACAAGGAATAAAACACCGGCTGTGGGGTTTCTCTAGGAAAATTCATCAACGCTGGAATATTTTCCTATAAGAGCATATGTCCAGAAATCTCCCTCCACTTACACTAGAGCAACCTGTAAAGAATGATACCTTTTTTAGATAATTAGTAATTAATGACAGCATGCATTTCATTCCATCTCTTATATTAAATATTAGCAAACCATATTCGACGACACATCATAGGACCACGGTGATCACCGCTGGTCTTTAAAAATACATTTTAACACAATTTAACGTTTTTTTTTTTCTTTTCTTTTTTTTTCTCCCTCTCTGACCTTCAATTCTAACTTTGCATTAAAGCAACGAGAATGACAGATATTCTGTGATAACCATCGAACATCAGATTCCCACCAGAACTTCCTGACCCAGAAATTCTTTGTAAAGATATTCTCGACAAAAAAAAAAAAAAACCCAGAGAAGAAAAGAAAGACAAACTGTTTCGAAAAATAGTCCGCAATCAAGTTGTCTGACATTTTGCCAGTACAAAATGCCTCTCTTTTCTTCATCTCCTGTCACACAAGCTCATGCATTAGGCTTCATGTTTCAGCTCTGACCTTTTGTTTCCTGAATATAAGAGCGGGGGGTCATGGATTTGTCAGTGTGTGAGTAAGGACTGCCAGTGAACTTGTTCGTTTAATGAGCAGCTGAGACTCGACAACACTGCGAGTTTATTATGGAGGCGCAAACATCAAGCAAAGCTGCACAGACTGTACATGTGAGCACAGTCGAGACACACACACACACACACACACAAAAAAAAAGAAGTTTGGACATTGTTGAGTTGTTTTCCTGGTGTTCTAAAACAAAATTAAACATCTGTCCTATTTGGCAGTAAAGTCTGGTGGCTTATCAACACAACGAGTCTGAATGAAATAGCCGAGAATAAATATATCCTGATACATTGTGATTTCCCTCTCTCTTTCGTTTTTCTTTGTTATACAGCCAAACAAAAAATCTGCAACACCTGCATCCCACTCAGCAACATCTAAATCCTACCTGACAAACATCTGGATAAGAAACGTACATGACAACTATACAGTATCTTTGCTCATTTTTGCTCCTCAATATCTCATCCCATAACATCTTGCATGATTGCCAGCATGTTTTTAAACTGCGTTACAGGATGATGTAATGCTATCTGCTCTCTTTCACATACTTGAGGGCAACTCAGATGGTTAAGGCTCTGGGTTACTGAGTCACTAATCGGAAGGTCAGGGGTTCGGGCCCCGGCGCCGGCAAGTTGCCACTGTTGAGCCCTTGAGCAAGGATCTTAACGCTATCTGCTCCAGGGGGTGCTTCATCTTGGCTGACCTTGCGCTCTTAACTTCCTAACTGGGATATGTGAAAAAAAAAATATATATATATTAAAAAAGGTAAATGTGACAAATAATTGAATATTATGTTATATTATTATTTTGAGCTCACAGATGCCTGCGATTAGAAAATAATAGGAAAAGAGAGAGCGTCACCATTTGTACCCAAAGTGCACAGCTCACCTGCCCATGCATGACTGTGGAATCATCAATTCAGTTCAGTTCACTCACTCAGTCTATACCGCTTATTCTTGTATACCGGGTCACAGGGGGGCCTGGAGCCAATCCCAGGAGACAAGGCGGGGTACGCCCTGGTCAGGATGCCAGTCCATAACAGGACACACACACATACATTCACTCATTCACACACTACAGGCAATTTGGTAACACCAGTGACGACAATCTTCATGTCTTTGTACTGTAGGAGGAAACCGGAGTACCTGGAGGAAACCCACCAAGCACGGGGAGAACATGCAACACAGAGGTGGGAATCAAACCTGGCCAGGAATCGAACCCGGACCCCGGAGGTGCAAGGGGTCATTGCTAATCACAAAGCCACGGTGCCGCGCAGTTCAGTTCACATCAATTCAGTTCAACTTCATTTGACACGGGATATTGCCGTCTTCCCAAAGCAGTCTTACAAAAATGAAATGACTAGGTTTATCTTATTTTTCTCTAATTAGCAGGCCAGAGGCAACAGTAATGAGAAAAAGAAAAAGCAAAGGAGGTTGAATTAAAGTTCTTCAATATGTCAGTTCCCCTGAGTACCTGCCTGTCTTTGGACTGTGTCGAGGAAACCAAGGTACCATAACAAAGAAAACCCATCAAGCATGGTGAGACCTTGCACATCTTGACTCAAGGCGGGAATCGAACCCAGACTCTGAAGATGCAGGGCTACAGGGCCCTAAACCACTAAACCACTGTGCCGCTCTATACTGAAATTGTTTGCATTCAAATACTCCATCTTGCAGAGTTTTTAATGGAAACATTCATTAAGTCAGTGTCCTGTATATTTAGTGCAAGGACTCCATCATGGCTGGCTAGGACAATATAACTGAAAGGGAGAGACGGAAGCAAATATAGACATAAGGGCCCCCCGTGAAGTCCCTTCACCATCAACACACCCGAGGAAACTCGGAAACACTCCGGATCGACACCTTTCAGTTGTTGTTGTTGTTGTTGTTGTTGATGATCCTTCCCCGAACATTTCATGTGATTTACCTCATCTAGTATAAAAAAAAAAAAAAAAAAGGATTTCTCAGAGTTGAACACATTTTTTCGATTTCAAAGCAAAGAGGGCCACAAACTGAAGCACTCGACTGTGTAAGTATCTAACATAAAAACATGTGAGCCGGATCAGCATCCTCTTCCAGAAATGTACTGTAGAAAATCCTGAAGTGTAAAAATGTTCTGTTGCTCCACTGAGGCTGAGGTGTGCGTGCGCGCGCGCGCGCGTGTGTGTGTGTGTGTGTGTGTGTGTGTGTGTGTGGAGGCTGGATGTCTCCCAAAAGCTTCTCCGATGTCCTTCACAACAGATGTTCTGGACTTTTCGAAGCCAACGCATGGAGGAAAAATAAAAAGCAGCCTGTTTACCTGAAACAAAGAAGACTGTTAAACCGATAAAGCAAGTGATAAGATGTTGATTCCTCGAACGTGATTTGCATTCAAATGAAACGGCAGACCAAAATTAACCTTGATGTTATTTCAGAGCCTTTTCTTTTATACAGCTAGACAAGCTAAATGAAAAACATATATAGTCGTAACACAACGATAATAGTTTTATAACATATTCTTTAATGTGTAAGAGAGAAACGGCTCTAAATCGACAATGGCAATGTTTAGCCCTTTATTTGTAGCATCAAGATTAACTAATTATAATATAAAAAAAAAAAAAAAAAAAAAAAAACCCTGAATGACATTGTTACAGCACATTATTGAGAAATGGATTTTCCGGTGGATTGTGAAGCATGTCTGATGATGCAGTGTGTTTCTTGTAAACAGCAACTAGCACTATGAGCACTATGAGCATAGAGCACGGCTCAAGGAAAAGACATTACGTTTATTAAATGAAATCCATTTGTGTAATCATAATTTGCTATTTTTTTTCTCATTATTTGGGAAAAAAAAAAATAATATGCATCAGGAGTTCAGTGAAGTAAAAATCACACTTAATGTTAGAACATCGCTCTAACTCATAGTTTTGTTTATTGCTAATAATTATTATTTGTCCCATAATATAATATAGTTTATAGGACGGTGACATTACTTTCTTGATTGCATTGGAAATCTGAAGTCAGTAGAGGTGGCCAATATGCAAATTCTGTAGTTGAGTAAAAGTAGCGATATTCTAGGTAAAATCATTCTCAAGTAAAAGTAGAGGTCATCCATGTACAATTCTACATGTGCTAAAAGCCCACAATACTCCCCTTAAAACTTACATTAGTATAAAATTCACTGAGCCTGTATTAGCTTACAGTAGTTTAAAGTCATGGTAAAGGAGACGTCCTATCGCTCTCTTCTTTTTTTTTTAACTTGCAAAGGAGTTCAAACACCTGCTACATGATTAAGGAAGGAGTGATATTATTATTATATTATTATTATTATTATTATTATTATTATTATTATTATTATATCTGTAGGTTATACCCCACTACATTTCTGCATGGTGTTGCATTGCATATCCAGATTGATGTGTAGAATATCCCTGGCTATAAATATCATCCTTGCAGATCAAACCAAGGATAAATGAAACGATAATAGTGGTAGTTTGACCATCTCTAGGTTTGAAACACCAACATCCCGGTCGGTAACCCAGAGCCGTAACTGTTTGTGCCCCCACTGCTTAGGCTGTTTTCACTTTCTCGCTAGGTAGAAGCTAGGATGGAAGCTAGCATGTGATTCCTTTGGAACATTTGGAATGTTATGCTACTGCATTTTTACAAACTTATGGCAAAGGTAAGTGCTATCTGGAAAAAAAAAAAAAAAAAAAAACACCTAGTCCTTAATAACAGTACAGCACAAATTGTTTTATACTACTGATATATCACACGACTTCTAAATTCTAAAATTTATCGCTTTATTTAATTCTCTGTGGTTCATGAGTGGGTAAAAAGGCTGAAGGTTGAAGAGGTGGGCTGGTGATTGTGTCAGGACACCATGACGATTACCGGCCATACGAGGTGCCACACGATACTTTGTGAAAGCTGGGTGTCCTGCTGGCGGAGCGCTCTTGCAGCTGCTCCACAGGAAATCTCCACACTAACATATGGTCAACAGACTGTGGAGCCTACACACAGGTTTCTGTCTGGCTATCCGACTCGCAGCAGGCTCATGAATACGGCATGGGGTTCAGTCATGTGGCGAAGTGATTACATCTCCAACATCGTCTCACAGGAAACCTCGCTCATTGCATTATGAATCGTCATGTCTTACTCAAATATGAATTTTGCATGAGGCTGTTTTTATAACCTCACATGTGTCGGTTTTTTTTTTTTTTTTTTTTTTCAGATCTGAAATTGATATCCACATGCAAACAAAGTATGAGGATGACTTCTTCCACTTCTGAAGGTGAATTCAATTCATTCAAGCTGTCATGTGAGCTCTGCTTTAACAAGCTGTAGAATGGAAAAGGCTAAGGATTTGGTCTGAAGGTTAATATCGATCTCGTCGGCGGGGCTGAGACACACTCGTGTGATCTTCACGACGATTCGAGGCGACGCCAGTTGGATTTACTCTCAAACCAATCCATCCTGCAAAGTGATCAAATGAAAGGATGAATTCTTCAGCGAGCCGACTGGCTAACTTGGAGCTCCAGAGTCTTACGTTCTGCATGGTGTACATATTTGAGATGAGCTCGAGCAATAGGAGACTAAGACCTGACTGTGGGGTCTTCAGGAGACACCAACATGCCGGAATGGTAAAGGATGTTCATAGTGGGGAAAGCCTTCATGGTGTAGCCCTCATTCAGCTGGTAGCGTTTTTTTTTTTTTTTTTCATTTTTATTTCTACTGAAAAGTAGCTCAAACTCTGCAAACTCACAATTGAATAATCTCCATGAATAAGTGGTTGGGAAGTGGAAAAGTATTAAGAAATTAAAAAAAAAAAAGAATATTAACAAAATTACTTTTTCTAGATGTATTTTAGATTATGTGGCTTTAAGTAAAAAGTACCAGGTCTGTTTTAAGGAGAATCTTAAGTCTGAGGTATACAGTACAGTATAGGTGTCTTAATTTTAGAGTTCATCCAGAACTTCAGACCTGAGCAACTGAAGCAACCCCTTGTTCAGTGGACACTGTGCATGATGGGTGCACCGCTTCGTGCTCTTCCCTTCTTGCCCTGACACACCCATTGCTCCGGAAAAGGGTCTATCTGGACTCAACAGGTCACATTTTCATATTGCTTGTGCACAGAATTTTGCTTATGTATACCACCTTGATGGTGTTGTGGTTAGCATCATTGTCTTGCACCTCCAGGGTCTGGGTTCGATTCCTGTCCGTGTTCTCCCCATGCTTGGTGGGTTTCCTCCGGGTACTCCGGTTTCCTCCAACGGTCCAAAGACATGCAGATTAGGCTGACTAGCGTTCCCGAATTGCCCATTGTGTATGAATCCTGTGATGGATTGGCACCCTGTTCGCGATGTTCCCCGTCTTGTGCAATATGTCTCCAGGGATAGGCTCCAGGCTCCCTGTGACCCTGTAAACAGGAATAAGCGGCATAGACAGTGAGTCTGTCTTTGTTTATGATAGTAGAAATATTGGCTAACATCTGTTTTCTTGAATTAATATGGCTCGAACTTATTTTTCTATCAACAGCCATATGGCCGGATTAGAAAAATGAGTTATGTCTAACAGCTGCAAACATATAAACTTCTAAATATACAGTCTTTCTGTTATTTTTGATCAAACATCTTCATTTGTTTATGTTCATAGAGAGTAGAAATGTTTTTTTTTTTCCCTCTACTAAACATTTTGTTTTAAGCCTGAGCCAGCATCAACACTCTCCCAGCCATTTATTTATTTATTTATTTTTGCATTGGTAATTCTAATAGATCATCTATCATCTTCAATTACATCACATTACGCACATCAAAGAGCTTAAAAATGCAAAACCCCCTCAGATCTAAACCATGGCAATGTCAACTTTTAAACACATCAGACTTTAGCTGTCCTGTAACTCACGATGCCCATCAACACAGCTGGGGCTTAATGCTTCGCTCACAGAGCTGCATTCAACTTGCAGGGAATTTGGACTCTCTGCCAGCACTCCGGTTTTAATTAGACCTAACGAGCTATATTAGCCTAATTAGCTATGCTTAGACATGACTCTTCATGAGCTCCTTTGTTGATCAATGGGCTGGAGACAAGTGATTACATGCACTTTGAGGCAAAAGAGGCTGACGACACTTTTTCACAAAGCTTTGCTTTGCGACGCAACACAGCATCAGGTCTAAGCAAATGGGAAAAAAAGAAAAAAAAAAAAACTGCAAGAGATTTTAAAATTGATTCAAGCTAGAACGCCTAGGTGCTTGCATTACACCGGGAAGTTTTGTACAGGGTCTTTCTTTTCTCTTTTTAATTTTATAGCTCAATCATTTTACAGCTGTGTTTATAGCCAGTTTTGGGTAGGTACCTCTCGGGCCATGACTCCACAAAACCTGTGGGAGGTGGTGCTTTGGTGTCTGGTACCAGGATGCTGGCAGCGAATCCTTTGGATTGCACCTGATTGCAGGGTGGTGCCCCCATGGTTTGGAATTGTTTTTCTGGCGCATCCCATAGTGCTCGATTGGATTGGGATCTGAAGAGCTTGGAGACAGTATTGGCAGCCTTGGGGTGTTTGCTTTCTGGGCCTCATGCGCAGTCGGCTGTGGTTGCACTGTTTGTTCTCCTGCGTTTCAGAACAAATGGCCAAGCACTGACCAAATCTTTTCATCAGTTTGAGCTGAAATGGCTTTGCTGTGGAATTGGACTGGATGGGCATGCCTTCGGTTCCCACAAAACATAGATCAGCCTTAGGAGCCTTTGATCCTGGCCTCAGTTTACTGGTGTATAGGTGATGGTCACGGTTTTCTCTCTCCTCTCGAGGCTTGTAATGTTACAGCTGATCAGTGTGTGTACAGCTCTGAAAACAAGAGACCACTACAGACTAATTCTTAAATCATCACTACAAGTATGGCAACCATTAAACTTCCAAAGTCAGTTGAATTCCTACACAAGCACACCTCATCCTGCTTTGTGAGGTCATCACTCTCCTTTTGCCACCAATCTCCACTCTCCTTCCTAGGATCAGCTAGTAGTACCTCAGTGGTAATTGAAAAGTTGACAAGAGTTGAAAAGAAAGGTTTTGAGTAAGGAAAAGAAGGGTTTCATCCTGGCTTTACAAGCAAAGGTACAGTGTACTGTGAACATCAGGTTGCGTCCCTCTTAAAAATTTCAAAGACAGCAGTACAAGGTCAAGCAGCAGACACTGAGGGCAACAAAGCTACAGACTGGGAGAGGGCAAAAACCAATCTCTACTGACAGGGATGACTGCAAACGTATTCAAGTGTCACTCAACAACTGAAGGATGGCGTCAAGTGACCTTCAAACATCGTGGCAAACCGAGACAAGGGTAAAATGCGGAATGAGCATGGTTCAAAAAAGTCTCCTAGAAATGGGGCTCATGTCATCAATGAGAAACAAAGAAGATCTAGACTGAGGTCTGCAAAAAATTGTACTGGCGAACTGGAGTACGATCATCTGTTCTGATAAGTCCAATTTTCAGCATCTTATAGTTACACAGAGGCCAGGAGAAGCCTACAGGTCCACAGTGGCTTGCACCAGCTGTTACTGTAAATGTAGAGGAGGACGTGTGATGAGATTCAGCACGGCTGGAATCAGGTCGATTTGACTTTGTGAAGGTCACACGAATCAAGCCAGGTACATGGTTTTGCTGGTTTCCATTCTTCTCTGACCGTGTCCCCCCGGATTCTAAAGGAATGGTTTTTCCAGCAGCACAGTGCTCCATGACACACAGCCAGGTCAATCAAGGTGTGGATGGAGGTTGCCACATCAGGACCCTGTCATGGCCAGCCCAAGCTCCAGCTCTGTACCTCATTGGAAACCTCTGGAATGAGATCAAGAGGAAGATGGATGGTCACAAGCCATCAAACAAAACTGAGCTGCCGAGAGTGTTATGAAGCCACGCAACGGCGATGTGAAAGCCTGGTGGAGAGCGTGCCAAGATGCATGAAAGCTGTGACTGCAAATCAGGGTTAGTCCAGCAAATACTGATTTCTGAACATCACTTGGTTAAAATAATAAATAAATAAATAAATAAAATGACACCATGGAGTTTTAAAAACAGTACAACCAGTCCCACATAGTCATTGGATTACTTGTAAAGGCCTGTAACTTTCTTAAAATTCTTAGTTCATCTTTCAAAAATAGATATTAATGTCAATAAACACAGTCTTAGTCATTTGTCAGAGTAACAATGTACTCCGTAAGTATTTCATGATTGAAACTCCATCTAAAGGCTGATTTGACGACAATAATTGAAAACGCACAAAGCTGCACCTTGTCTGTACGGCATGCGCCAAATACAATGGTACAAATGACACATTACTGTGTGCGGGAGACTGATTGGACGTGATTGGGCAGGATTCGCATTTCCACTTTTTACTGTTCGTACTGTAATCTGTTGATGGAGTGTCTGTTTCAGAGCACAAACAAAAGGCGGGGGGCGGGGGGGGGGGATGCAAAATGAAGAATGCACACATGGGAAACATGGGAAATGCCATCACTGTACAGTACAGTACATGTAGGACAGCATGGAGAATCACAGTGCTGTCGCTCTACACATTACATGCAAAATGCAAAATGCATGCCACATTTCCAGGCAAAAAAGAAAAAAAAAAAAAGAAAAATGCTGCATCCCTGGCAGGCAGGTATTTTAGGGAACTGATTGATTATTGGTTGATGCTTCCAACATTTCTTGGCATTAGTGAACTTCAAGATTCACCTGCGAGCAACTCATCAATCCTGGTCCTATTTACAGACACAGTCTTGTAGAAGTGTATAGAAAATCTGCTTGATGGATTACGACAGCCGGACCGACCATTTTGCATGTAATGACGTATGGAATGAAATAATGAAACCCCGTTTTTATGGACGTGGGGGGGGGGGGGGGGTGGTGGAGTCTATTCAACATGCAACCACTATAATACATTTTGCTCAACACAACAGCAGAAAGCTGCAGAAACAGTGAATTGTACCAAGGGAAGTGAGGGAAACTGTAAGGGCCACTGAATGTAATCTGTTTCATTTGGTGGGGAAAAAATGATTCTTTATTATTCATTATTATCTTATTTTATATCCTGTTTATGCTTTTTCCGTTCTCTTGTTCAGAGAGGAAAAAAAAAAAAAAAAACAGACAAACATATAACAATCAATTTGCAAGTACTAATAAAAATCAGTCCTCAATAATCTGTTAAACAACATGTCACTGTGGAGAGTGTTTTGCCAATCAAAATACAAAATGAAATGCAGGCAAAATGAAAATTAAATGCGGAATAACATCAGGAGAGATTTATTGAATTATTGAAGACGACTCGCAACTGTGTTGTGGTTCCTGAGCGCGCGGCGAACTCGCAGGAGAACAGCAACTCAATGAGTTGAATGTAGTCAGATCACACACACACACACACACACACACACACACACACACACACACACACATACATACACACACACAAAACCCCACTTTCCCTTATCCATACCTCATCCCTATTAGTAGAGCTGTGACAAAATGTGTGTGTGTGTGTGTGTGTGTGTGTGTGTGTGTGTGTGTGTGTGTGTGTGTGTGTGTGGCACATAAAGGACTTAACCCCGTGCTGTGTGACATGCTGCAAATCCCACACGTGACTCCACAGCCTAACCTATTAACATACAGATGAGACAGGCAGGAAAAGGTTATTATTCTATTAAATATATATATATATGGGCAGGATGGTTGCGTAGTGGTCAGCACTGTCGCCACTGCCGGGTTCGATTCCAACCTCAGATCCTCAATGTGTGCTTCGTTTGCATGTTCTCCTCGTGCCTGTTGGGTTTCCTCCAGATCCTCAGGTTTGCTCCCATAATCCAAAGACATGCAGAATGTAAAATCCTGTATTCAGGTTCGCGGGGGTCCTGGAGCCCATCCCAGGGTACGAGGTGCAGTACACCCTGGACACGGTGCCAATCCATCGCCGGACACACACACACACACACATACACACTACGGGCAATTTAGGAACACAAAATTAGTCGAATCTGCAGGTCTTCGGACTGTCGGAGGAAACCGGAGTACCCGGAGGAAACCCACCAAGCACGAGGAGAACATGCAAACTCCTGGCCGGGAATCAAACCCAGACCCTGCAGGTGCTGGGCGACAATATTAACCACTACAACATCATGCTGCCAACTCCCGATCCATGACTTGTTTTTATAAATATGCATACACATTTCACTTTTTATCAGATAAAAATAAACACATTTGCTAAATGCAGTTTCATTCCTTTTATGTTCTAGTGTCTGTAGCGTTTTTTTTTTTTTTTTATTCAAATCTTTCAAAGCTCTTAACTGTCCATCAGATGAAATTTGGCCAATTTAGATTTCACGTGAAAAGACAGAAAACCCGAAAAAGTGTATTATTCTAACATGCAAAATTGTTAAGATATTGTTAAGACGCTACAGATTTTTTGCTTTTAAAGCTTTTAGCAAAAACCAGAATGCTTTAATTTAAGCACCATTATTTACAGGTCATATACTCCTAGAAGCTTACACCAATTTTAGTATCAATACTCATGAAGAAATAATTAGCATTTTATAAAATCATCTCTAATCAAAGGCAAGTTAGCAGAAGTAACTTCTTTTCCACACACATCTTTTTGTATTATATCTATAATATATATATATATATATATATATATATATATATATATATATATACCAATACTATGTTTTGGCTGTAATCATTTATGGCTTATTAGGAAGGAATAAACCAATGTGTGGTGCTATAGGAAAAAAAAAAAAAAAAAAAAAAAATATATATATATATATATATATATATAAAGGTCTGATGAAACAGCATTATTACTGACACTTAAATATGATTTATTGTAGAATAATCAAAGCAAAACCTTGATCTTGAAACCAAGAGGGAGTCTGCTTTATTACATCACATCACATCACATCAACATTGATTATTTTACTGAGACAGCATGACACATGGTGAGTTTTATTCCTCATTTTATCATGTCATTAATCAAGTTTCCTTTATATTATAAATGTAAATGTGAGAAGCAGGATGATTTCAACCCATAATGCAATAAGGAAGAGAACCTGGTTCCTTCATTATACCTTCGTTATTCCTGGTTTCTTCATTAAACTATACTGATTTAAAATGGGAAGAAAAAAAATAATAATAAAAAAGAAGCCTCAGCTGTTGATGTTTGAAGCATCGATGCAGAAAGCGATCTAACATCTCCACTGCAGTTGTGCTCTTATTCTAATGCGTCGCAGTGTGTTTACATGTTCATATCCGTTCCTGTTTAGCTCCCCAAACCTTCACAGGATGTCATTCTATTATAGTTATTATACTGTTGAATATTACTGTTATTATGATGGGGGCTGATTGTTAACGCATCTGAGTGACTGAATCGCACAGGTATATTGTTGTACAAATCAAATGCAATAAATCTCTTAAGAGTTTTTGAGTTGTCCTTTTATGGTCATTTGTCAGATGTTTTTGGTACAACCTCTTAATTATCCAGCATTGAATAGAGTAAAAAATAAATAAATAAATAAATAAATAAATAAATAAAACCTTGGTATTGCAAACCAAGAAAATAGTAGAACATTTATTGAAAGGTAAGGACACTTAGTTATCCAGTTACTCTATCCATGGAGTCTCTTTACCTGAGAGTGCTACAAACTCTACATTATTGCTGATTTATAAGCCTTTTATAAATAGGAACAGTTTTGGAAATACAAATCACTTAAACATTCAACCAAGCCTAAAAAAAACAAAAAAAAAAAAACAAAAAAAAAAACCTTAGAAGAACCGCTCTGTTAATGGTGTATGTAGAGCAACCTCCAAATTGTTGCTTATTAACATGCTATAGCATTTTGGAAAGCATGAGCCTTTATAGAGGCTATTTATTGCTAATTATCCAAGTAACCTGTAATGAAACCTTGAAAGTCACTTCATTGTCCCCTTAAGAATATTTATTTTTACTGGATTATCTTGTGGCACAAACTCTAAATTATCTCTGATTATGATTGTTTTTCAAAGTAGAAGCATTTTTTGAAGCTAAGAATTCTTGATTACCTCTCCAAATGGTGCCGTAAATAAGCACAGGGGAAGAATCAACCGTGTGTGTGTCTAGTACACGATCCTGATTATCGCTCATTAGGAGTGTTTTTTAAAAAAAAAATTTTTTATCCTTTTCAGAGCAAAGTGCTTTTGGAACCCATTTTACCCCAAAAACATATATGTAACGTGTTATGTGTGTCGTATGATGTAAGAATTGTCAGGATTAGAACCGTTTATGGACAGTACAAACCTCTAATTGTTCAATTAACCTATAAAGAACACTTGAATACAAACTTTCAACTATTGTTCATTATTTTTCTTGCCATTTAGTTTAACATTTAGCTCCTCCGTATTTTATACAATTTTATAATAAAGGGTTCTTAAACTATTCTTATATAGTGTATGGGATAGTTATGGGTTTCTAGCTGGACCTCTACAGAATGCTGAACCTGTAGAAATGTACCGGTGGAAGTACATCATTAATCAATCAGAGCTCTAAAAGTAATGTTTGATTTATGTTACAGTCACTTTCTCAGGGGGAAGTATAAACCTCACAACGCTGAAGCTAACGTGTTGACATTGCGTATGAAGGATAAGAGAAACTATTAAATGAATCGAATTTCTCAGGAAAGGTCAAGATATCTGGACGAAGTGGTGATGGAGTGGTTGGCATTATGAATGTATTTGGAAAACCTAAAGAAATATATTTATATATTTAAATATAATATTCTTATTGTCATAGGTTTTCCTTTTGTTCTTAAATAGTTATCGGGTTTAAATGAATAGTTTTATAGTATAGGGTTAGCAAAAAAAGAAGTAAAAAAAAAAATCAAACTGAGCTTGTCAGTCGTCATTAAAAACAAAACAAAAAAAACAAACAAACTTTGTTTTCTTCTTTACATGATCTTAAAAAAACGTCTATCCTATATTTGCATTAAATGATTTTGCAAACAATTACAATTGTTATTTATTAAAGAACGACATATTATTATTATTTTTAGCTATGCATTTAAATGTCAGATTTTTTTTTCTTTTGTTTTGTTGTTATAATAAATTTTTAGTTGGTTCTAAATTGTCCTGTCAGTTAATATAACAACATCAGAATTTTACTAAAATAGAGTATTTTAGAGCATTTCCTTATGCGCTCACTATACATGAATTTTCAACTTGTGAACATGTGACTTCTGGAGTGTTTCAAATAATTCATAGGAGTGAACGTGTTAGGGAACAGGGTTGAGTGAATGACCTAAATCATTCATGAATCGCAGAGGAAAAGGTTGTAAGCAGGGGATCGGAAGCGAATTCAGGCGTGTATCCAAAAATGACACAATTTTGGAAGCGTAAAGTAAAAGGTGTGTAGAAGTGCAGATGTGGTGTTATTTCATCTGCTTAAAATGTCATTGGGATTTACGTCACCTACAGATTTTTAAATGTTGCACAAAAGTATTGTCAAGAACAGGACAAACCGTATTTCAGAAGCAGCGTCGAGAGTCTCCCACATAACTCGTTTAATAAATCACATTGTTGGGCTGAAGCTCAAAGTCAGAGCAAGACTTTTAACCTGGGATTTACAAAAAACTTGACTGCTTTCATAAATCTTTGTATCTCAGTGATTTCATTCTGCCTCAGGAGAACAGACTACACATATTCTCGTCTAATAAAAAAAAAAAAAAAAAAAGTTGCACTCTCTATTATTTCACTGGAAAACTTTTACTTTTGATTACACCTCACATTCACCATGACATTGTTTCAACATGCTTATGCAACATTACAGCATTTATTTCTGTTCAGAGTTATATTCATTTATGTCCAAGGTCTTGTATTGATTGCAGGAAAAAAAGTCTTCTCCAGCACATTCTAAAAAAAAAAAAAAAAAAAAAAACTTTTAATGAGGGTAAGTTCAGGACTCTGTTCAGTTCATGTGTGAAAGTGATTCCTTGTGCTCCCAGAACCGCTCTCTCGCACTCTGAGTCCTGGAATGTGCGAGAAACTCCAAAGATGTGATAACCTGGTCTTTGAGTACATTCTGGTGGTCAGCTGACTTCAGACTAACGTTCCTGAGTCTCGACCTGAGCGACTGAAGCGACCCCAGATCATACCACTGTCTCCAGAGGCTTGTACAGTGGACACAATGCATGATGGGAGCGTCGCTTCATGCACTTCCTTTCTAAACCCTGACCACACCCATCGCTCTGGAATAGACTCAGTCTGGACTCATCAGGTCACATGAACTTTTTCCAGGCTTTATGCTCCCTGTGTGTGTGTGTGTGTGTGTGTGTGTGTGTGTGTGTGTGTGTGTGTGTGTGTGTGTATCGGTCCAGTACTTTAGTTTCAAGTTTTAATAATGTGTTAGTCAAGTCAAGTTTACTTCAGCTTTAGATCCTTTGTTGTTTTTTTTTTTTTGTTTTGTTTTTTCTTAATGCAGCCCAATAATCTGATGGTTACAATACAAGGTAAAATCTTTGCCGTAACCATGGTACAGTATACAGTACAGCTTTCAACTTCAGAAAGATCTTTGCGAATGATAATAATCACTGCAGTAATTATCCAATCAAAGCCAAGGGTGTGTATGATTTTTATTCATCATTTACTTTCAATTTATAACCTGGGCAAATGAGGTTTTAAGCAGTTGATGCGAAATAGATTCACACATTTATGCAAAAATTATCCAGTTGTAGAAGTGTTTTAATGATTGCATTTGTAGGTGAAGTGTAGCTGTAGTGGTCTGTAGTGGGCAAGTCATAGATCTGAAACACACACACAGGTTGCTGGGAAGAAACATTTCCTTTCCTGTGTTTAAAATGTCCTTTAGCTTTGGTTTATATACATACTTTTTATTCTAACGTGGAAAATACATGAAACTAAACTCATTAGCTCGTCACATCGTTGGGCCAAAGCCCAAAGTCAGACTTTACATATTACAGGTTCATTCATATTCTCAGGTATACAGTATGTTTGCGATCATTCAAGTGTCCATTCATTTCTGAAACAACATGTATTAAGCATTTAAACATGTAATAATTGTAGGAATTTCATGTTATATTCCATTACAATTTCTTTCTTTTTTTTTTTTTTTTTTTTTGGATGAAGATAATAAAATGGCAAATCTCAGCCTTAGCTCTAATTGAAAAATATACAATATTATACATTTGAGATGTTTTTGGCAATGGATTAGTGGTGGACCTCTATTTTTAGACACTATTTTTATTTTATTTTATTTTATTTTATTTTATTTTTAGAATTTCTTTGGTTTAATGGTTTTATTTAATGTTTTTTTTTCTACTACTATTGTTATTAGCATCAACTTCTTTCTCGTACACATCATAAAGGGTACTTTTTATTTTTTATTTTTAGTTTTTGTTTTGTTTTACTAAAATCCTTTAATTGACATCCAAAGTATATTTAATAATACAGTAGTGGTGCACATTGTATATATTATTTTTTATGTTATACATGTAATACACAAAATGTTAGTTTATGCAAAATAGAAGTGACAAACCTTGCAAAAATGGCTATTTTTCAGCGTTAGACTGACTTGCTTCAAGTATTCATACTAAAATTGGTGTAAGCCTCTAGAAGCATATGACCCTAAAAAAATTATTGCTTAAATAGATTTTTGGTAAAAGCTTAAAAAAGTAACCATGTCAATGTTGCAATATTTAAAAAAATGCAACATTTTAGGATAATACTGTACATTTTTTCAAGATCAAATCTTTTCATATCAAATCGAAATTGGCCAAGTTTAATCTGAATAACAGTTAAGAATAAGTTATGGGACAGCTACATTAAAGGACATGAAAATAAAAATAATACTAATCATTAATCCTGAGATAAGAAGCATTAAGTATTATGAAAAATGGTGTTATAGGATCCTACATGAAAATTCACTTTTTTTGTTATGTTCATTTAAAAGCTACGAGGAAAATGTTAAATAACCACATACTAGATCATGAAGTGTTTCCTATGCTGACTAAAGAAAATAGGAACTTGAAGAACCCTTGAGAAAAATCCTAAACAGTCAAGAAATCCTAGATACTACAGGTATCTGCATCCAAATAATAATAATAATAATAATAATAATAATAATAATAATAATAATAATAATAATAATAATATGGCTGCTATATTTATGTCTATATTATATATTGCTATTATATGTATTATATTGCCTTTAAGGTCCAATATATAATGACTACATTACTTTTAGGAGAATAATCAACTTCAAGTGTAACAGCAACACGACAAAGCCCTGAAACTGGAGACTCCTTTCGTAATTGTTAAATAACTATCATTTTCCAGAAATTTTTGCTATATCGTCAGTTAAACACAATTAACCTGAATTCACAACTGAACATTTCTTTGGAATTAACATGTGTTAACAAGCAACATTTTATAATGTGCATTTAATTTTTTTAATTTTTTTATTAACACTTAGATACACAACATTAAACTCAACATGTTACTAAATTCTGTCTGAAAATGACACAAAAATATGAAGCATGGTGAAGTAATTAAATTAATCATACGTAAACAACAACAATAATAATAATAATAATAAAATAAAAAAACAGTAAAAGAAACAAGAACTATCAAGACAAAGACAAAAAAAAATGTTTTATTCTGAGATCAGCTGTCTTTGCAGGCATTACGTGACAAATTTGGTGTCATTATGATCTACACTCTGTCACTGTGAGGCATTTGAAAGGACATTTTAAACGGAATGTCTGAATGTGAGTACAATCCACCAATAGGAGGACAGGATTGAAATAATGGCAAACCCACAAAACAGCTACGAACATGCTAGTGCTGTTATTAAGAAACTACAAATAAATAAATAAATGATAAAAAAAAAAAGGCAGCAAAGCAACAGCTCCAATGTATATAATGATGAATTGTAATCAAATGCACGTTAGTAAAGTTATACATTAGCGATGTTTTAGCTGAAGTAAAGCTAAGCTAGCTACTGTAGCTTATAAGTAGGCGTGTTCCTCAGCACAGCACCACAGCATCCAGCCGTGCCACTTAACATTCTGGGCCCCTTGGAAATGTAATATACTTCTCTCAAATCATGACGAAGCCAATTCTACTTAACGCCACAGCATTTTGACACTCGGGCTCTTGCACTCCTCCTTACTCCCGCCGTCTTTATGTGGCAGACACCACAGTGGCACCGTGACGGAAAGACAAAACAGTCATTATTCCATTGTGCAGGAGCCATTAAGCTGATATCTCAGGTACTGATGGTGCCACGGAGCGGATGCCGTGGCAAGTTGCAATTTTGAAACTGTAGCGATTTGTAGCAGAAGTCATGAAAGTGAGAGCTGAGGTTATGTTTCTGTTTCACATCCCGGGACTAAGAGAGGTTGAGGGGCCGTGAGCCAGCAGCCGGAGCGGCACCAGCGCCATTACCTGTCCCATCCACTGCTGTGACCTCGAACACGATCCTGATCTCTCCGAACTGCTCCACAGGCGTCTGAGAGGCTGACCCTGCGCTCTCATCCGGCAGAAGGAAACAGCACAACAGCACAACAACTGCGATTCAATTACAAGCAAAGTTTTAAAGGTGCCGCTAACCCAGTTTACTCAGCAGAGCCCTGTTTGTGGGTGTTTACAAAGGCTTTCTTAATATATATGCAAATGTCTTCATAAAAGCACAGATTCCAATTATTATTTTTTTTTTTTAAACGTGTGATGCCAAAAAGCGATTAGGCCCGGGTTTTATGGTTATTTGTCGTGTGCACAAGACGTCAGTGACAGCAGGAGATTGAAAGACTCGATGTGCAGCTCGGGTACTCGAGTACAGCTTTGCAGCGCTAGGAATTACAGAAATAGAAGATAAAAGTGGGGGAGGAGAGAGGGACGATGGGGGAAAGAGTTTATTTATGAATACACTATATATGCAAAATATTCAGAGTACTGTATATTAGTATGTATAATCCGTATACTTACAGTACTTAGGTATGGTAGTCAGGTACTGTAAGTTCCAGATCCTGCGACTGAAGTCTGAATAGTAAAGGTAATACAATGAATAGCAGCCGTGTGCAGATTTACTTTTTGACCAACACGCCATATAAAAGAATATAATAAATGTTTTTTTTTTTAATCATCAATTTCGATGTAGTAGTGTGTGGTGTGCAGTAAACATGACAGAATCAGGACTTAATCTCCGGCAGCACTAAAGCCGTAATATTGCTCTTAGAGATATGTGCAGGGAATTTTGCATCATAATTCAAAGCTAAATTACAATATAGAGTTATTCACGTTCATGAATGTTGTAGTGTTTCACGCAGATCTGTTCAGAAGGCGCGAGCTACTCCACTGTATATCGTTACTGTGTATAGGCAAAATATACATAAGGTAAAATATTATGAAATAAAATGGAACATGAGATTATTAGAAAACGAATTACTGCACGTTCATCTTCAGTACTCTATACATACCGGTTAAATGTAAAGAAGTTAAACGCTAAGCGCTCATGTGCAGATTTAAATGGGTTTCTACATTCGGCGAGTCTTTATTGCTTTTCCCCTCAACAGAAATGAGCCAATGAACGTTCTGTAATAATGTGGACTGATTGATCGTTGCGTAACTCTCCGATATTAACAGAAGGCCCCGCCCGTTTATCTATTTCATGCTACTAGATACCGCTTTTCTGCTCTTGAGACGCGACTAAACTGATGCGGCGTCCTTGCTGTCGTTCGTGAGAAATGTAGAATGTTTAGAATTTCTATTTTAACACGATGAAATGAGTTAGCTAACAGCGTTTATTACAGGCGTGAGGCGTCTTATTTTATGCTGCTGCTTATTTTTTTAGGTGATGGGGTTGTAGGGGTTATGTGTTCCCCTGGTGCCTTTTAGGTTTCCTCCAGGCAAGCAGGTAGACCGGCAACCTTGTTGTCAATGAGCATACTAATATGTGTGTGTGTGTGTGTGTGTGTGTGTGTGTGTGTGTGTTATCAGATCTCAGGCCGTATTCCTGAGACTCCGAATCCACAGAGACCTTGATAAAGCATTTTACTGAAGATGAATGATGTGTTATCCACCGACGGGTATTGAGTTTGGACTCAAATTAGACACACGCCCCTGAGCACTAATGGTAAATCTCTCATGTTCGTCTTATGAGCGTTTTTCAGCGCTGATAAAATTTCCGCGTTGATCCTAACCGTGCGTGTCATCATACAGTGTCCGCAGGGCTGAAACTCGCCCGCGCCTTCGCACCACATCACAGACCCTCTCGCGGAGTGATTCCCACCGCTCCTTTCTCCCTGCAGCTGTCAGGGATTCAGAGCGGTTTTTTGCTTACAGCTAATTATCACTGCTGTTCGGTATGCGCAATATTAGCCTGTGCAATATGCTAGTGATCTGCCTGCTAGCTCTATTTCCATCGATGTCTTCAATTAGCCGCGACAGCTGGCTAGCATCACGTGGCGACCTTTGTTTCTCGAGCAAAGGAAATTCTCTAACATGCAAACTTCAGTGCACTCTGATTATAGACTCTCTCTCTCTCTCTCTCTTTCTGTTTATCTTTCTCTATGTAGATCAGTAGGTTTCATCTAAAACCGCTTGCTTGAAAGGATTTCGGCAGCAGCGTTGCGGTTCGGCGCTGACTGTGACCAGGACAAGGAGTTGCAGAGAACAAGCACGGTAATGAATAAAGGTTTGCGCCTCTGTCGGGTTAATGAAGTGTGTTTAGAGTTTGTTTGTCAAGACAATGTCTTTAGACCTGAAAGTTATTGAGTGTCAAGGCTTGCTCAGTGAACAGCGGTGCAGTATAAGCGCCGTGCCGAGTTTATTTATGCTCGTGTGAGTGAGTTAAAAATAAAAAAATAAATAAAAAAAAGTCATAAAAACTCAAACATCTCTTTCCACAGCCTTCATTATCATTCCTATCAGTGAAATCCCAGATGTCGAAGCAATTAGCATGACTGAGCGGCGACAGCAGTTACCTTTTAACGCTTAAACGTTAATTACGGCTGTAGTCAGGACTGGCATCCGGGACTAGCCGAGATCACGTCGGTTCTACAAAGCGTCAAGGAGTCGAGATCAAGTCTAAACCTTTCTCATGACTAGTGGGTTTCATTCATGCATTGTGTCAGTGATGACATTATTTTCTACAAGAAGCTTTAACTGCTTGTCAGACTTTGACCCCATTGATGCACAAGACAGAGACACAAATGGCTGTAAGTTCCAGACAATATGTATCAGGAACAGACTTGGGTTTTACAGCATGTTATGATGATGATTATATTACATAAAGATTTTTTTTTTTTTTTTTTTTTTTTGTCATCTCCTCACCTTCGTTGATTGGACCATACCAGTTCAAACAGATGACCCACTGGAAACAATACATCTCTGTGCAATACTTAAAAATATATACTGCATATTATTGAAATGTCATGAGTACTGTATAGACATCCAAAGCGAGGGTGTGTGTGAGTGATGTGGCACAACTCCAGCACCCGCGGCGGCAGTTTAAGTTTACATTTGCCTGACTTTCATATTCACGTAGGTTTATCCTTACAAAATAAATAGGATGGCCGAATATTATATAGGGTGTAGCATGGGGAACTTCTCTAACAGCTCCAGGAACATGAGTGTTACATCTGTTTTATACTGTACATCACTTCTACTACCAACGAAATGTGTTTGCAGACACAAGGGCGTGTTTTTATGTTTGCGTTACGTTGTTCCAATTTAGTTTCTCCAGTCTCCAGGGTTTCGAGTCAAACGTTAGAGCCAAGCAACACTTTTCTTCACTCCCTAGTGGAGTTGGTCGGGAGGCTGTTCGCTTATTATTTTGTAGACTCAAGTGAAAGTAGTGTTCCATGTTCCAAGTCGTATTTTCACTAGTAGTGCTATCGTCCAGTACAGAGAGTCTGTCCAGTCGCTGCGAGCCTGGAGGCTGGATTGAGTGGTGCACACTGCAGTGTACACACGTGGACAAAATTGTTGGTACCCTTCGGTCAATGAAAGAAAAACTCACAATGGTCACAGAAATAACTTTAATCTGACAAAAGTAATAATTTTAAAAAAATCTATGAATGTTAACCAATGAAAGTCAGACATTGCTTTTCAACCATGCTTCAACAGAATTATAAAAAAAATAAACTCATGGAACAGGCCTGGACAAAAATGATGGTACCCCTAGAAAATACTGAAAATAATGTGACCAAAGGGACATGTTAATTCAAGGTGTGTCCACTAATTAGCATCACAGGTGTCTACAATCTTGTAATCAGTCAGTGGGCCTATATATAGGGCTCCAGGTCGTCACTGTGTTGTTTGGTGACATGGTATGTACCACACTCAACATGGACCAGAGGAAGCGAAGGAAAGAGTTGTCTCAGGAGATTCGAAAGAAAATTATAGACAAGCATGTTAAAGGTAAAGGCTGTAAGACCATTTCCAAGCAGCTAGATGTTCCTGTGACTACAGTTGCACATATTATTCAGAAATTTAAGATCCATGGGACTGTAGCCAACCTCCCTGGACGTGGCCGCACGAGGAAAATTCATGACAAATCAAAGAGACGGATAATCCCAATGGTAACAAAAGAGCCCAGAAAGACTTCTAAAGAGATCCAAGGTGAACTTCATGCTCAAGGAACATCAGTGTCAGATCGCACCATCCGTCGTTGTTTCAGCCAAAGTGGACTACATGGGAGACGACCAAGGAGGACACCATTGTTGAAAACAAATCAGAAAAAAGCCAGACTGGAATATGCCAAACTACATGTTGACAAGCCACAAAGCTTCTGGGAGAATGTCCTATGGACAGATGAGACAAAAATGGAACTTTTTGCCAAGGCACATCAGCTCTATGTTCACAGACGGAAAAATGAAGCATATGAAGAAAAGAACACTGTCCCTACTGTGAAACATGGAGGAGGCTCTGTTATGTTCTGGGGCTGCTTTGCTGCATCTGGCACAGGGTGTCTTGAATCTGTGCAGGGTACAATGAAATCTCAAGACTATCAAGGGATTCTAGAGAGAAATGTGCTGGCCAGTGTCAGAAAGCTGGGTCTCAGTCGCAGGTCATGGGTCTTGCAACAGGACAATGACCCAAAACACACAGCTAAAAACACCCAAGAATGGCTAAGAGAAAAACATTGGACTATTCTAAAGTGGCCTTCTATGAGCCCTGACCTCAATCCTATTGAGCATCTTTGGAAGGAGCTGAAACATGCTGTCTGGAAAAGGCACCCTTCAAACCGGAAACAACTGGAGCAGCTTGCTCATGAGGAGTGGGCCAAAATACCTGCAGAGAGGCGCAGAAGTCTCAGTGACAGGTACAGGAATCGTTTGATTGCAGTGATCGCCTCAAAAGGTTGTGCAACAAACTATTAAGTTAGGGGTACCATCATTTTTGTCCAGGCCTGTTCCATTTTTTTTTATAATTAGGTTGAAGCATGGTTGAAAAGCAATGTCTGACTTTCATTGGTTAACATTCATAGAATTCTTATTTATTATTACTTTTGTCAGATTAAAGTTATTTCTGTGACCATTGTGAGTTTTTCTGTCATTGACCGAAGGGTACCAACAATTTTGTCCACGTGTGTATATCCTGGACAGGTGACGGTCCATTACAGGACACTCTCACACTGCAGGCAATTTGGGAACGCCAATGTCTTTGGACTGTGGGAGGAAACCAGAGTACTCAAAGGAAACCCAACAAGCACCGCGAGGACGTGCAACATCAAGGCAGTTGTAACTACTACACCACCGTGCCTACTACAATTGTCAAAAGCAATGTTTCAACATAGCTGCGTGTAGTCCAGCTAGCTTGCACTGAATTAATGGGATGTTGATGTGCTATCAATCAATGGTTGACGTTTATACGATAGACTTGGAGTTTATCTGCTTGGAGTGCGTTTGTTCCAGGATATCCCGAC